>JAWPHD010004735.1:0-172500 GCA_037043455.1 Cyrtodaria siliqua | reverse complement strand
ATTCAAATAATGATTTGTGCATAATAAATATGCAAACTAATATTATTGTCCTTCAAACTAAACTATAGACTTCATGTGAAACACATTTGAACAATAGGTCAATGACCTTGAAGCTCTACTGATTGATTGTGATTTCAGGATAGTAGTGACTACAAACTTGATTTTTGAAAATCTATTTTGAGCCGTGACGGCCATCTTGAATTTCCGGCCGACCTGAATTTTTGCTAGGATCAATTAGACATCAAGAGCAACATTCCTGTGAAGTTTCATGAAAATCCGTCAATTAGTTTCAGAGGAGTAGTCGCTACAAATTTTCATTAAATAAACTCTTTGTAAACAAAGATGGACGCCTGAAAGCCATGTTTAACATTGAATCAAATAATGTTCGACTCAGATAAACCATCATGTCATTTGACTGATCATTTTAGACCATATCAATATCTCTTCTAGTTTTCAAGAAGTAGTCGCTACAAAACTTATTTTTTAAAAATCTATTTTTAGCCATGGCAGCCATCCTGAATTTCAGGCCGACCTGAAATTTTGCTAAGATCAATTAGTCATCAAGAGCAACATTCGTGTGAAGTTTCATGAAATCCTTGTCAAGTAGTTTCAGAGGAGTAGTCGCTACAAGTTTTCATTATATAAACTCTATGTAAACAAAGATGGCCACTGGCAGCCATGTTTAACGTCGAATAAAAATAATGTTTGACTCGAATAACCGCCATGTTCATGCTGATCATTTAGAAAAAGTCCCATATCAATATCACTTATAGTTTTCAAGAAGTAGTCGCTACAAACTTATTTTTTAAATTTATTTTTAGCTGTGGCGGCCATCTTGAATTTATGCTGATAGTGAAATTTTGCTAGGATCAATTAGATATCAAGAGCAACATTCCTGTGAAGTTTTATGAAAATCTGTCAAGTAGTTTCAGAGGAGTAGTCGCTACAAATAAAAGTTTACGGACGGACAGACGGACGCCGCACACGCATAAGCTCTGCTGATCTCTGATCAGTAGAGCTAAAAATGTATTTTAAAAATGGGGGTCGGGGAAACATGAGAAGAATATTTCAATCCCTGTCTGATTCTAAAATAACAGTTAAACACTTCTTTGATTTGTTTGTTTTCTCAGAGACCTATATTAATAATGTTTTTTTAAATAAAGACCATAATTATTAAAAAAATATACACTGCACCCCTGATAACAATTAGCTCCATTTATCTACAACTTTAAGCCCCGGTAAGCGGCCTCAACCCTCTCAAAATTGTCCTCATTGTTTGTTCAACATCATCTTCTGGAACCTCAAACCGACTTAATTATTGCTGTCCTGTAGATGCAAACATGTATGAAGGTTAAAAGCTTTACGGCTCGAGGTGTCCTGAGTAAAACTTAAATTTAAAACAGACGTATGGGACAGTCGGAAAATGGTAATTAACACTATATGACTGATCCACTTCCGTGTTAAGGCAAATATATACACCATTGAAAAACATAGCACTATATGTAATACATCTAAACCTCTGTAGGATGACTCGAACCCTCTTAAAACTGTTCTCATTTTCATTTGACTTCATCTGTTGGCACCTAAACCGTTCCCGAAGAACATAGATCTGAAAAGATAGTTTATTTATAAATAAATTAATGTCTCCAAAAAAGACAAAATAATTATAAATGTATAAAAAAAATCTATTTTAATATAATAGTTTTTATACTTCTGAAAATTTAAAACCTATATTATATTAAAAGGGCCTCATTGCAATCTTAGTCTTGTGGTTCAATCCCTGCTGGATTATATCAAACACTTCATGGTACTAGTAGTCCCAAGCATATAAAGTCGTAATTCTAGGACTGGTCAGTCCGGTGTCTGTATCGGCGACAACAAATTTAACTTTAAAAAATGCAAAGGGATTTAACTCCGTCAAAAATCAGTGAATCAAACTGAAAGCATGACATGCACAACAAGACATCATACCGATGCTTCCTTCAAAGTTTTGTCAAAATCCATCAAGCCGTTTAGGAGTGTGGTGTGGGGGTGGGGGTGTGTGGACCATTTCAGGACCATTAAACGACTTGATGCTGTCGCACACTTCAAATACTTGATACAGTTAAACCTATAGATATTCTTCCCATTTATAACATTTATATATAGCTGTAAATGGAGAGTGGCTCTGGAGTGTTCATTCATGTTGATGCAATATAACCTTTTTATGTGGTGCGCCATAAACCTCAATTTTAACTTCAGTGTAAAACTTTGCGAGAAAAATTCCTTTGATCTGAAGGCATACCTGTCATAGGATCTAAGGTTGAGGATGTATTCTGTTGAATCTGTTGGACACCTTCATCATCGCCTTCCGAGCGACCCGACCATTGACAACTTGCGCTCATGTCAACATCTCCTGAAAACACCAAGCATAACAATTGCTGAAATATTATACCACTTCAATTCTAAATAAGAATTGAATTGTACATGTACATGTGCTGTTATACGCCACATAACAGCAAATGTGGCTTTTAAAGGACTTATTAATAAATATACAGACATAAATATACTGATTGGTTGTCGATGAAAAATGTTTGACTCATTAAAAGTATACCCATTATAAACTGTCGCAATGCAGTTACCTGACATCAAACTGACAAAAATGTTCAGTCAATCGTCATATTTTGTGTATGTAAAACTTTTTAAAACTAGAGGTTGTTTTTGAGAGAAAAACTGATGTCTATACCACTGCAAGTTTCGTCAAAATGCATCAAGCCATTTAGGAGGAGTAGCAGCGACAACAAATTTAAAAGTAAAAAAGATGGGTCATAAATATGTCAAAAATCAGCTATCCGAGAATGAAAGTGCAATACGCACAACTAGGACATAATACTAATGCTTCCTGCAAAGTTTCTCACAAGTCCCAACAAGCTATTTAGGAGGAGTAGCGGCGACAATATTATATTTAAAGTAAATAATTCAAGGGCCGTAAACTCCATCAAAAATCAGTGAACCGGAACGAAAGCACGACATCATACCGATACTTCTGTAAAGTTTTTGTCAATATCCAAACAGCCATTTAGGAGTAGCGACGACAACAAATTTAATGTAAAAGTTCAAAGGGACATAACTCCGCCAAAAATCAGCAACCAGACAGAGAGCGGACATGCACAAGATATCACACCGATGCTTCTGCAAAGTTTTGTTAATATCCAACAGGCGTTTAGGAGTAGCGGCGACAACAAATTTAACTTAAAAATTCAAAGGGACATAACTCCGTCAAAAATCAGCGAATCAAACCGAAAGCAGGACATGCACAACAAGACATCACACTGATGCTTCAGTCATGCAAAGTTTTGTCAAAATCCATCAAGCCGTTTAGGAGTGGGTGGGGGATGGACCATTAAACGACTCGCATGCTGTCGCACACTTCAAATGCTTGAAACAGTTAACCCTATAGATATTCTTCCCATTTATAGATGTTTTTATATAGCTGTAAATGGAGAGTGGCTCTGAATGTTCATTTCATGTTGAATGCAAATATAACCCTTTTTATGTGGTGCCGCCATAAACCTCAATTTTAACTTCCAGTGTGAAACTTCTGCGAGAAATATCTTTTGATCTGAAGGCATACCTGGCAATAGGATCTAAGGTTGAGGATGTATTCTGTTGAATGGTGAACACCATCATCGCCTTCCGAGCGACCTGACCATTGACAACTTGCGCTCATGTCCAACATCTCCTGAAAACTCCAAGCATAACAATTGCTGAAATATTATACCACTTCAATTTCTAAATAAAGAATTGAAATTGTTGTTTTAAAAGACTCCTTAACCTGTAAACATAGATTCAACCATGTGCTCCCCTTTAACAAATTGATTATGGAGGAAGAAAATGCATTTTTAAAATACTCCTTGACAGCGTCGCCTGTTTTTTCTGATTGATAGACCTCAATTTGCACCATGACAGGCATAATCAATAACTTGCAAGCTCATTCAGGTAATGCAAGTACAATGTTTTTCTTCAAAACAGTAAGTTGTGCACAAGTAACATATTAATACCTTCACCAATCTCGTTTTGCAAAACTGGCAATGTTACAACAAAAAAAACACACTCTCCTCTTATTTGCAGTTTAATTTAGATGTTTTAAAAATATCATGCTTCTTTGCTTATAGTTGTGAATACACTTCAAATTAATTGGTCCACATTATTATGAAGAAGCTCTACCCTGAACGTATTTAAATAGGGCCTACCTCTGATTAAAAAAAACCACACAACATCCGTAATTCTTGGTACTGCCAGGACCCTGGTACTGCTCTCACACTTTCCTGGGTGAGCCATCTGTGTAATCGTTTGATGGCTTCCAATGCTCTAAATGGTTCTTGTGTCACGAAAGAAATGTGCTAATCACAGTACTGTTTGTAAATATTAAAGATGAAAGGTCAAATTCAAACAATTCAGCTACGGCGGGCATAATTTGCAGCGCATGCGCAGATGTGTGATGCACTTCCATAATCTCGCAATTCTTACGAACGTATCACGCAAATATTTCAAATGATCAACATATGTCAATAAAAATGCTGTCTTTATAATGTTTTCTTCCTTTTTTTGTTATCAAAACGTATACGTAAATAACTGAAATGATTATCGAAACAAAATGTATTTTCTCTCAAATTAACATTTATTCAATTTCCCATCAAGCAACACTGGAGCGATGACTTCCGAAGTAAACTCGTCAAAATCATTTTGTCAACTGCAGGAAAAAACGAAAACATGTACCTGTAAAATAATAAATAATAACTGTGTAATTCAATAACTTTATTACCGTTTATCTACAGTCACATATGTAAAATACACTAAAAATTGTTTCAAACACAAGGTTTTGCTTTTTCAAGCGTTTACTGAGAAAACAGATTAAATAAAACAACCAGGAAGTGCTTGTTGTCTGGAAGTCGGCCATTTGCATTTGTCTGTCATCAGATTCACGCTATCGTGAAACTTGCAATTATTTTTATTAATTTATTTTATATTAACTTTTTTTTTGTCAGAAACATCCAAATTTACACTGATGCATTATAATTTCGCATCTGATTTGCCTGGGGAAAAAAAAAATAGTAAAAAAATAAATATTTCCCCCCAATAGTTGTTATACGAGTTTGGAGTTAGCCAAGGCAATGTCTTAATACCATATTATTTTTCGTTTAAACATTTTTGAATATGTTTTTTTTTAATATACCCCCTGAAGCAAATCTCATAAAACTTTATGGGTGCACTGCCTGTGATGAGAGGATGATCCCTATTGATTTTGAGGTCAGTAGGTCAAAGGTCAAGGTCACCTGATAATGAAAAATATTGCCTGCTCCATAACTCCTAATCCCCTTAAGCAAATCTCATGAAACTACATAGATGAACTGCCTGTGGTGACAGAATGACCCCTATTGATATTGAGGTCAGTAGGTCAAGGTCACTGGGAGCCAATAATGAAAACCTTGTCTGCATTATAACTCCTCTCCTCCTGAGGCAAATCTCATGAAATATCATAGTTGAACTGCTTGTGGTGAGAGGATGACAACCTATTGGTTTTGAGGTCAGTAGGTCTAGGGTCACCAGGAACCGATAATGAAAAACCTTGTCAGCACCTAAAGGGGTTGATGCACTATTTTCAAACACAGTTTATTTTAAAGGGCTCTGAAAAACATGAAAAAAGCTGAAAGAATTATCAAAATGCCATGAAAAGTAAAGGAGATATGACCTATTGAAAATGTGCAACGAAACATAAATGGAGGCGACCTTCTTTGAACGATGACGTCATCGTACCTCTTTGTCATATATGGCATTTTGATAAAATGTCTTTTAAAGCAAAGAAAATCACTGCAAATGAAAAATAATTTTACATCTGTAATTTATTTCTAATCAATTTGCAAGTGGTTTTCTTTGCTTTAAAATACATTTTGTCAATATGCCATATATGGTAAAACGGCACGATGACGTCATCGTTCAAAGATGGCCACCTCCATTTATGTTCTTTGCAAATTTTCAATAGGTCACATCTCATTTATTTTTCATGACATTTTGAAAATTCTTTCAGCTTTTTCCAAGTTTCTCAAAGTCCTTTTTAAATAAATCCTGTTCGAAAATAGTGCATCAACCCTTTAACTCCTCTCCCCTTGAGGCAAATCTCATGAAACTTTATAGGTGCACTGCCTGTGATGAGAGGATGACGCCTACTGGCATCTGCCCTAGGGTTTATCCCCACCCGTGGGGTCACATGTTCCTGTGCCATAACTTGGAAACTTTGAGATCCCACACCCTAAACCAATACTATACACTTACTGGGCCAGAACACTTTAATGTGAGTGGGGAATTTGTTGATCTTACTCTTATATGAAATTATAAGCTTGTTTGACTTTTTTTTTTATAATCTTTTCGAAGATTATATTAGGCGAGTGATTCAGAGGCATTAATTTACCCTCTTGTTTACATAAAATTTAACAAGTTGATTGCCAAACATCCTGCATTGATACTGATCAAAGAAATATTCATTTTGGTTAAAACATAACTTGCTCGCTTGAGTGACCTTGCTATAATGAGATTATCATTTTACAATGAATTCTGAGTCCATCATCCAATGGTTTGAGGTAGGTAAATTTTGTACCAGAAATTTATACACAGAATTAAATTGACATTGGAATGCATACAGTTTGATAGCAAATAAATTATGGTCCAAATTCACCACCTTTTAAAACACCTACAGGATCAATAAACATTTGTTATCAAGGTTGTATTTATGTGTAGCACTGTGACAGTCTATGTCCAAGATAAAAGAGGACTCCCCAATTACCCCTTCATCTTTTAGAAATGTTTTAAATTTTCAATATCACTTTAAAAAGACAAACTGACAAAAGTTTAAAAAAATAAACTAAAAGATGCAGCTTTCCTAAAGCTGCGTAAAACCTACGTATTTTGTTTTACATCTATTATCATTAACAATTAAAGATACAGCTTTTCCGAAGCATTTACAAAAAACGCAGCTCTTGTAATTATCCTTTTTTTTGCAAATAAAATAAAAGACGCAGCTATAAAACGCCTTTCTTAAAAAATACGCAGCCTTAAATATAAATACGCAGCTTTTGTACACCTTTCTTACAAAATATTCAGCTTTGGACATAATTACGCAGCTAAAGTGTAAAATACGCAGCTTTGCGCAGCCTGCTTCTAAACTAACGCAGTTAATCACAAAAAACGCAGCTTTAGGATGGATTGCTGCGTAATAGCTACGTTTTAGCTACGTATTTTTCAAAGCTGCGTAAACATTTGACAAGGGAAGCGTTGCATGTGTAAGGACCATTTTACACCGGTATAGCAACCACAGGTCAAGAGGGTCTTTTGTTTATGTCTAGTTTACAATCTTAACTGCATAGATAATTTGATGGGAATTGAAATGTGTATAAATGGTTTGTGGCCCATCAATTTCAAACTCATTCCAGTAGTTTGGCAGTGGACCATCTGACCATAATTTTAACGGAATTATTTTGTTTAAACAAATAAAAGTCAATAATTAATTGAAAAAGAACTGTTTATCACAGATACAGCTTTACAGGTTACAATCAATGATTCTTAGTTTATTCACAACTAATCGACATATCTCAACATTTTCTTCAAAATACAAAATGGTCACCATGACTTTAATCTGGATGTTTTGATATCGCTGCCCCTCTATAACAGCAAGAGGAATTAATATGACATATAATTTTGATCCAACATCCAAGGTGCCATCAATGGCCATTTGTGTTTACATTGTTATTGCTACTCCTCCGAAATTGAAGGGTGTTTTTTTATGAAAATTTGCAGGAACATTCCTCCAAGTGCGGTAAAAATAAAAATTAACTTTTTACAAAATCCAAGATGGTCACCACATCTAAAAATAGGAAAGTTTGTTATGATTTTTATTTTAGAACCACTGGAGAGGCATTTTACCACTGTGGTTAAAATTACATGTAGTTGGTTTTAATTGTAATTCAATTTGAGCAGTCTCCCAAGATTCTTTTTACAGACTTTTGCGAAAAAGCTTGTTTTAAGTACTTTTTCCAAGTCAAACAATCAAAATCCTCCCAGTGAAGTTCAACTTCCTGAAAAATCTAAAATGCCTATATTCTCTTCAGTAAGGGTAAGTTTGTTCTTTCTATTTCTCTGGATGTATCAACGAGACCAATACCAAAGTGATTCGCATGAATTAAGTTGATTTTGATTGTCATCTTTGCTTACATAGACTTAGAAAGAAAATATATTTTCCCATTTCTAGTCATGATAGATAGGTGTTTCCCTCATGTGAGATATCTTACATGAGACGTCTTCACATTGACGTCACCTTATTCTAGCGACAGTCAAATACATTTATTGAAGTTCCTTATTGTTTTTGCATGTAGACTAAGTGCAATCAGTAATGGGAGAAAAATAATCAATCATGAGCTTATCCGTGTAAGATAGGGACATTTCACCCTCGGGGTCAGTATTGCAACCAGTAACTTGGACAGCCTCATCCAATTACAATCGTTACAATTCTGACCCTCTGATCTCTCACATCATGATAGATTCCTATAGTCTTAGCTACTTCTATGGAATGTTCAGAAATATTGCTAGTGATGTCTACCCTGTTGCTTGTTCTTTGCTACTACTAAGCATTGACATCTTCTACTACTAGGGATTGACATCTTCAGTTTAACTTGGTTTTGCAGGTGTAATTTGATCATTACAGATATTTTATGGTTTACAAAATTGAAGCAATTTATTATCTAAATATCTAATGTCTAAATACCATAGATTGAGGTAAAATTATCGAAAGATTTGAACATTTTTCAAAATTAATCTTTGGTATTTTATGGGCCAGACTCAGTCATTAAATGATTTGTTCTATTGCTTAAAGTCAAAATATTCTTATTGTTAACCTTAACAGAGATGATAGAGACTTTTTGTCAAGTATTTGTGTATAATATTACCATCAAATTTACATTAAATCCCCCGAGGTACCCAGTCATTAATAGAAACAACTTAGAAACGTACGCTTCGTTAAAATGGCAAGCTGACTTTTTAATTCTTGTGATTACATAAACATTACCTGTGCTATAAATAAACCATTTGGATCTGCACACTTCCTGAGTTGTGCTTAGCATCGGCACAGCGTGTAGCGAATACAGCTTAATTAGTACACAAATATTTATTTGGCATAATGTTTACAGTTTAATTTATTCAGTTTATTTGTTAGCGTAATTCTCTAAGTTGTAACGCTTCCGAGTGCTTCGTCAACTGTTTCAGTTTATGTGTTAATAAGCATATTCTGCCTTTAAATGATAGTATTCTTTTTCAGTACTACAAAGGTCCCAGAGCCCCCTCATCAAACTACCACGGAGGCAATCAATACTACAAAGGTGGTCCATGTCACAGAGATGGACATAAAACCAACAACAGAGCCTCTAACTCCAAATGGTAACAGTTTGTTGAATTTGAAATGCATAAGGTGAAAAACTTGCTACCAAAATAGTTAAAATAAAATAATTAATGGCTGTGTTCTACACTTTAATTCTTCTTGCTCATGAGTCTAGACTTTTCAGTATTTTTAAATATTGAAATGATTGTAAGGGTTTGGTGGGGATTGCTTCGACACCACTAGACTTATTATAAGACAAATAAAATCTTATTTTTCCAACCAGGGCTTCTGTGCCCGGGAAAGTAAAGACACTGCATTTTAAACCTTCTTGACTCTCACCAATGCAGGTTCGAATCCTACTGGGAGCTTGACTTGTGAGAAAGTGTTGGTTCTTATGAATGTGGGAGGTATACAGTACTGGTTCTATCTAGGAAAAAGTGGATGGTCTGCCTGCATCACTAAAAAAATGAGCTATCATATATAGCCTAAAATATGCTGAAAATGATGTAAAACACCATTCATTCAACCAAATCGTCTTCTGCCCTATCAGGGCTCTGGAAATATGTTTGCCCGAAACCCCGGGCAAGTGGATTTTGGGTGCGGACAGGTGACCTTTGTAAATCTGGTTGTCCGTCACTTGCCCGATGGACGTTTCAGCATTAGATAAAAATCAAGGGAAAATTTGCCTTTACTGTGAAGTTTGCTGATAATTGCGTAGAAATTTATTTAACCACCCGTCGCTTTCGCCGAGAGCAATTACTGATAAGTGTCATTAAACTGACCTGTGTTGTTGGTGATTGTTTAATCCCTCCCACTTCACAGTTTATCAGAATTTGATTGGCCGAGAAAGGTTTTGAGTGCCAATCTTCAATTGAAGACAAGCGGTGTTAAGAATTTGTATACTGTGTGAAATATACCCCACGTAAGAGCCCCTCTATGTAGGAAGTAAGTCACGCGCCAAATTAGCGTGAAATACACATCAGTGCGTCAATACGTTATTGAGATGGTGTTGTCACTTTGTATATTGGTCGGTTTGTCGTAGTGACCCAAGGTAATCTTCTGTTCAATAATTAAAAATCATGGCCTACTACTGTATCCATATTATCCAATCAAATAACGGATGTATTTTTATTAGCCAATGAAACAACTCCCGTTCACTACCACGTGGTAAAGTGAAACAATGGCGATACAATCGAACCAATTTGTAAACAATTTATAAACAAATAAGGCAATTAAATGATTATGGCAGTTTGACGGCGTTGTTTGATGCGCAAAGAGACTATTGATTCCATGTCTAGTTGTGCAAATCATTGCCGTATTCCGGTTGAATATTTTTTTGGCAGAATTTTGGCCCTTTAAAGGTTTTAATACACAAACTTTGTCTGATCTACTTCTCCTGAACCCCTCGCCAGATTTCAATGAAGCTTTGCAGGGATGATCAGCACCAAGCCTGGTTGTGCATGTCATCGTCACTTTCCGGTTTACAGATATTTGGCAGAGTTATGGCCCTTTAAAGGATTTTGATAACACAATTAGACGAAACTTGACAAGGATGATCAGTATCAAGCCTAGTTGTGCATATCATCGCCATATTTTGGTTGAATGATTTTAGGCAGAGTTGTGACCCTTTAAATGTTTTTATACACAAACTTTGTCCGGATTAGTCTCTTCTGAACTCTTTGCCAGATTTCAGCGTATCTTGGCGAGAATGATCAGTACTAAGCCTAGTTGCACCTGTCCTTGCCATGTTCTGGTTGAATGATTTTTGAAAGACTGATGGCCCCTTATATATAAACTTTATCTTGAGCCAGTAGAGCGTCCACAGGTCCTCTTGTGCCTCTTGTTTTCATTTATAGCCTAGTAACACCAAATGTATTACAGAAATCAACGATTTTATTCATTTTTTCCAAGTTTTGCCCCAAAATCTCATATTATTAACCTCATATCCATCTATAAAACCTTGATTTACATACAGATGCATTTGGAAGAGCATTTCCGCACTATTAAATGATTCTTATTTGCTCAAATGATTTTTTATCTCTACTGGCCAAAGGCCAGCAGAGCTTATGGGATGCTGAGTTGTCCGTCGTCCGTCCGTTGTTAACTTTTGTCTCGTTAAGACGATAGTGCCTTCATTTTTCATCCGATCTTTACCAAACTTTAACAGGTTGTTAATATCAATGAAAGCTGGGATGAGTTCGAAAACCGGCCAGATCGGAAAAGTAACAGCAGAGTTATGGCCCTTGATTTAGTTAAAAATGCTATATTGCTAAATTTTGCCTCGTTAAGACGATAGGGCCTTCATTGTTCATCCTATCTTTACCAAACTTTACCACATTGTTAATATCAATGAAAGCTCGGACAAGTTCGAAAACCAGCCAGATCGGACCAGTAACAGTGGAGTTATGGTCCTTGATTTAGTTAAAAATGCTATATTGCTATATTTTGCATCATTAAGACAATAGGGCCTTCGTTTTTCATCCTATCTTTACCAAACTTTACCACATTGTTAATATCAATAAAAGCTCGGACACGTTCGAAAACCAGCCATATCGGACTAGTATCAGGGGAGTTGTAGCCTTGATTTAGTTAAAAGTGCTTTGTTTTGCATCGTTAAGACGATAGGGGCTTCATTGTTCATCCGATCTTTACCAATCTTTATCAGATTGTTAATGTCGTTGAAAGCTCGAACAAGTTTGAAAAACAGCTATATCGGAGCAGTAACAGCGAAGTTTTGGCCCTTGATTTAATTAAAAATGCTATAGTTTGCCTCGTTAAGACGATAGGGGCTTCATTGTTCATCCGATCTATACCAAACTTGATCAGATATTTAATATCAATGAAAGCTTGGACTAGTTCGAAAACCAGCCAAATCGGACTAGTAACAGCTTATTTAGTTAAAAATGCTATATTTTGCCTCGTTAAGACTATAGGGGCTTCATTGTTTATCCGATCATTACCAAACTTAATCAGATTGTTAATATCAATGAAAGCTCGAACAAGGTTTAAAACCAGCCATATCGGACCAGTAACATCGGAGTTATGGCCCTTGATTTACTTCAAAATGATATATTTTGTCTCGTTAAGACGATAGGGCCTTCATTTTCATCCGATCTTTACCAAACTTAATCAGATTGTTAATGCCTATGTAAGCTTGGTGAGGTTCGAAAAACAACCAGATCGGCCCAGTAACAGCGGAGTTATGGCCCTTGATTTTGTTAAAAATGCTATAATTTGCCTCGTCGTACAATAGGGCCTTCATTTTGCATCTGATCTTTGCCAAACTTTACCAGCTTTTACGACTGTCTTTTTAGCTCACCTGAGCCGAAGGCTCACAGGTGAGCTATTGGGATCACTCTTCGTCCGTCGTCCGTTGTCCGTCGTCCGTCATCCGTCCGTCGTCGTCGTTAACTTTTGCTTCAAACAACTTCTCCTCAGAAACCGCTTGGCCAATTTTGACCACACTTCACATGGATGATCCTTAGATGAATGCTTTTTAGCTCTACTGATCAGAGATCAGCAGAGCTTATGCCGTGGTGCGGCGTCCGTCGTCCGTCCGTCTGTCCGTCCGTCCGTCTGTCCGTCCGTCTGTCCGTTAACTTTTATTTGTAGCGACTACTCCTCTGAAACTACTGGATGGATATTCATAAAACTTTACAGAAATGTTGCCCATGAAGTCTAGTTGATCCTAGCAAAAATTCATGTTGATGTGAAATCCAAGATGGCCGCCAAAGCTAAAAATAGATTTTTTAAATTCAAGTTTGTAGCAACTACTTCTTGAAAACTATAAGTGATATTGATATGGGACTTTTTCTAAAATGATCAGCATGACATGATGTTGATCCTTGTCGAAAATCGTTTTGATTTGACGTTAAACATGGCTGCCAGTGGCCATCTTTGTTTACATAGAGTTATATAATGAAAACTTGTAGCGACTACTCCTCTGAAACTACTTGACGGATTTTCATGAAACTTCACAGGAATGTTGCTCTTGATGTCTAAATGATCCTAGCAAAATTTCAGGTCGGCCGGAAATTCAAGATGGCCGCCACGGCTAAAAATAAATTTTCAAAATACAAGTTTGTAGCGACTACTTCTTGAAAACTATAAGTGATATTGATATGGGACTTTTTCTAAAATGATCAGCATGACATGATGTTGGTCCTTATCAAAAATCGTTTTGATTCGACGTTAAACGTGGCTGCCAGCGGCCATCTTTGTTTACATAGAGTTATATAGTAAAAACTTGTAGCGACTACTCCTCTGAAACTACTTGACGGATTGTCATGAAACTTTACAGGAATGTTGCTCTTGATGTCTAATTGATCCTCGAAAAATTTCAGGTCGGCCTGAAATTTAAGATGGCCGTCACAGCTAAAAATAGATTTTTTAAAAAATAAGTTTGTAGCGACTACTTCTTGAAAACTAACAAGTGATATTGATATGGGACTTTTTCTAAAATGATCAGCATGACATGATGTAGATCCTTGTGGAAAATTATTTTGATTCGACGTTAAACATGGCTGCCAGTGGCCATCTTTGGTTACATAGGAGTTATATAGTAAAAACTTGTAGCGACTACTTCTCTGAAACTACTTGGTGGATTGTCATGAAACTTCACAGGAATGTTGCTCTTGATGTCTCAATGATCCTAGCAAAATTTCAGGTCGGCGGAAATTCAAGATGGCCGCCACGGCTAAAAATAAATTTTCAAAATACAAGTTTGTAGCGACTACTTCTTGAAAACTATAAGTGATATTGATATGGGACTTTTCTAAAATGATCAGCATGACATGATGTTGGTCCTTGTCGAAAATCGTTTTGATTCAACGTTAAACATGGCTGCGAGCGGCCATCTTTGTTTACATAGAGTTATATAATGAAAACTTGTAGCGACTACTCCTCTGAAACTACTTGACGGATTTTCATGAAACTTCACAGGAATGTTGCTCTTGATGTCTTATTGATTCTAGAAAAATTTCAGGTCGGCCGGAAATTCAAGATGGCCGTCACAGCTAAAAATAGATTTTGTAAAAAATAAGTTTGTACAGACTACTTCTTGAAAACTATAAGTGATATTGATATGGGGACTTTTTCTAAAATGATCAGCATGACATGATGTAGATCCTTGTGGAAAATTATTTTGATTCGATGTTTAAACATGGCTGCCAGTGGCCATCTTTGGTTACATAGAGTTATATAGTAAAAACTTGTAGCGACTACTTCTCTGAAACTACTTGACGGATGTTCATGAACTTCACAGGAATGTTGCTCTGATGTCTAGTTGATCCTAGAAAAATTCAGGTCGGCCAGAAATTGAAGATGGCCGCCACAGCTAAAAATAGATTAAAATAAATAAGTTTTGTAGCGACTACTTCTTCAAAACAATAGAGATATTGATAGGGACTTTTTCTAAAATGATCAGTATGACATGATGTTGGTCCTTGTGGAAAATTATTTTGATCGACGTTAAACATGGCTGCCAGTGGCCATCTTGGTTACATAGAGTTATATAATGACAACATGTAGCGACTACTTCTCTGAAACTACTTGACGGACTTTCATGAAACTTCACAGGAATGTTGCTCTTAATGTCTTATTGATCTTAGCAAAATTTCAGGTCTGCCGGAAATTCAAGATGGCCGCCACGGTTAAAAATAGATTTTCAAAAACAAGTCTGTAGCGACTACCTCCTGAAATCAAAATCAATCAGTAGAGCTTCAGGGTCATTGACCTCTTGTTAGATTTGTTAAAATTAGGTCAACACGACATCCAAGATGGCCGCCATTACCATATATGGTCGAAACCTTAAAAAATCTTCTTCTCAAGAACCGGCAGACAGATTTCAACAGTTTTTCTTTTAAAATGACCGCCAACGGCTATACTATCAAGTTTGTTCAAATGAAGTCCCCGGGGTCAAAAATGTCTGTGCCCCGGGGGTCCAAAGTTTGTATATTGAGATTTTGCATGTTTATCATAGACTTACATAGGATTTTTTTTTTAAAAAATCTTCTTCTCTGAAACCACAAGGCACAGAGGTCTCATGTATTACATGTAGCATCAGCTTATGGTCCTCTACTAAGTTTGTTCAAATGGTGACCCTGGGGTCAAATTTGTCCCCGCCCCGGGGGGTCACAGTTTTACATACTTATATAGGATTTTTTTTTAAAAACCTTCTTCTCAGAAACTGCAAGAGCCAGAGTTTGATATTTTTGCATTTACTATAAGCTTATGGTCCTATACCAAGTTTGTTCAAATGGTGACCCGGGGGTCACATATGGCCCCGCCCCAAGGGTCGCATGTTTTACATAGACATGTATAGGAAAAACTTAAAAAATCTTCTTCTCTGAAACTGCAAGAGCCAGAGGTTTAATATTTTGCATTTGCTATAAGCTTATGATCCTCTACCAAGTTTGTTCAAATGGTGACCCAGGGGTCACATTTGGCCCCGTCCCGGGGCTCACAGTTTTACATAGGCTTGTATAGGGAAAACTGAAAAAATCTTCTTCTCTGGAACAACATGGCACAGAGCTCTCATGTATTACATAGTAGCATCATCTTATGGTCCTCTACTTAATTTGTTCAAATGGTGACCCTGGGGTCAAATTTGTCCCCGCCCGGGGGTCACAGTTTTACATAGACTTATATAGGAATTTTTTTTTAAAATCTTCTCGAAACTACAAGAGCCAGAAGTTTGATATTTTGCATTTACTATAAGCTTATGGTCCTTTACCAAGTTTGTTCAAATAGTGACCCTCGGGTCACATTTGGCCCCGCCCCAAAGGTCACATGTCTTGCTATCTTTCAAAAGATCATAAAAACTGGAACCACTTTTGGAGTTCATTTTTACGTCCTTTTCAATCCTTTGTTGAACTATTTTTCACCCTTTGAAAAGGTGAGCGGCTCAGGTCCCAGTTGATTTTGGGTGCCTGAGGTCTCAAGCATGACACCGTGATGACTTTTCAAACAGACTTGCATCTGATCTTCCGGATGTTATTGTAAAATACGTTGGTAAACGCCTAAGTGCCAGTCAATAAGACATTACATGGTCCCACATTAATTCCATTAAACGATGTCAAAGCTTATATTAGCAGGATTTTATAACGGATATTTCGACAATAAAACATGTTTGAAAACATTTTTTACTGAAAAAAATGCGACAACCTAGTTAAAATTACCTATTAAATGTTTTAATTTTACAATATGTAAACCTTATTAGACAAATTTAAGGTTTTATTATACCCCTGCAAACGAAGTTTGGGTGGGTATAATAGGAGTGAGCTTGTTGGTCCGTCGGTCAGTCTGTCTGTGGTTCCGGACGATAACTCATGAAATGGTTGATGGCTTTAAATAATATTTGGTACATGGGTATAACACCATAAAATACAATCAAGTTTGACTTCGGTTACAAACCACCAATTTTTGACGGAGTTGTGGCCCCGTTTCAAGTTAGAATTTGCCCAAAAAACGGTTTCCGGACGATAACTCGTGAAAGGGTCAATGGATATAAACAAGTTTTGTACACAGGTTTAAGACCATGAAATACAGGTCAAGTTTGACTTTGGTTACAAACCACCAATTTTTGACGGAGTTATTGCTCCTTTTCACTTGGAATTTGCCAAAAAAAAGGTGTCCTGACGATAACTCATGAAATGGTTGATGGATTTAAATAATATTTGGTACACGGGTTAACACCATAAAATACAAGTCAAGTTCGACTTTGGTTACAAACCACCAATTTTTGATGGAGTTATGGCCCCTTTTCAACTTAAAATTTGCCCAAAAAACCGGTGTCCGGACGATAACTCGTGAAATGGTCGATGGATTAAATAATATTTGGTACAGGGTATAACACCATAAAATACAAGTCAAGTTCGACTTTGGTTACAAACCACCAATTTTTGATGGAGTTATGCCCCTTTTCAACTTAGAATTTGCCCAAAAAACGGTGTTCCGGACGATACTCATGAAAGGGTCGATGGATTTATATAACTTTTGGTACATGGGTTTTAAGACCATAAAATACAGGTCAAGTTCGACTTTGGTTACAAACCACCAATTTTTGATGGAGTTATGGCCCCTTTTCAACTTAGAATTGCCAAAAAAATGCTAGTCAACTCTGAGGAACCTGCTAATTTGGGTTTGTATTACATTTAAACAATTTATAATGCATCCTCTCAGGACCATGTCTTTTTTTATTACACTTATACATCTTTGACTTGAACGATGTAACACGCACATTTTTGTTAGTCTTCTTTCCTGATCACTAACAATATTGTAAACTCTCTCTCCTCTCCTCTCCTCTCCTCTCCGTAAAACACCATTCATTCATTCATTCATTCATTCTCCTCTCCCCCATCTCTCTCTCTCTCTCTCATTATTTTTTTTTCCTGTTTATTTCATATTTTGTAGTTTAAATAATTTGTTTGCTATTGTCTAAATTGTATGAACATTTTTTAGCGGGAGGGCCGGATTTCTAATGTTGTAATAACTTGTGGCCCGATCCCATTTCCATGTACATTTATTGGAAATAAATATGTTTTAGCTAGACCATTGTTTTCTTGTGGTTGCCATGTTTATGTGACAAGGTGGTATTGTGGGGGTATTAATCACTTTCAGTGATAATTCTAGTTTCCTTAAATTTTACCCCTGCCAACCCTGTTTTCACTTCTTGGAGAAGGGGTTGAATGGGGCATGAAGGTTAATACTCGGACCACGTAATGGTTGCTGTTTGTTGTTCAATTGCTCAATTGCCTAAAAGGACATTTTATTACCCAAAATACCAACAAATACAATCGGCGATTTTTAGCTCTACAGGCCGAAGGCCAGCAGAGCTTAAGGGATGCCGAGTTGTCCGTCGTCCGTCGTTAACCTTTGTCTCGTTAAGACATTTTTCATCCGATCTTTACCAAACTTTAACACTTTAAACCAGCCAGATCGGACCAATAACAGCAGAGTTATGGTCCTTGATTTAGTTAAAAAATGCTGTATGAATGCTATATTTTGCCTCGTTAACACGGTAGGGCCTTCATTTCTCATCCGATCTTTACCAAACTTTACCACATAATATCAATGGAAGCTCGGACAAGTTCGAAAACCAGCCATATCAGACTAGTAACAGCAGAGTTATAGCCCTTGATTTAATTAAAAATGCTATATTTTGCCTCGTTAAGACGATAGGGGCTTCATTGTTCATCCGGTCTTTACTAAATTTTATCAGATTGTTAATGTCATTGAAAGAATGAACAAGTTCGAAAATCGGCCATATCGGACCAGTAACAACGGAGTTATGGCCCTTGATTTAGTTCAAAATGCTATATTTTGCCTCGTTAAGACGATTGGGGCTTCAATATTCATCTGATCTTTACTAAACTTTATGAGATTGTTAATATCAATGAAAGCTCGGACAAGCTCGAAAACCATTCATATCAGACCAATAAAAGCTGAGTTATGGCCCTTGATTTAGTTCAAAATGCTATATTTTGCCTCAAGACGATAGGGCCTTCATCTTTCATCCTATCTTTACCAAACTTTACCACATTGTTAATATCAATGAAAGCTCGGACAGTTCGAAAACCAGCCATATTGTACTAGTAACAGCGGAGTTACAACCCTTGATTTAGTTAAAAATAGCATTCATTGCATCGTTAAGATGATAGGGGCTTCATTGTTAAATCGATCTTTACCAAACTTTATCAGATTGTTAATGTGGTTGAAAGCTCGAACAAGTTTGAAAACCAGCCATATCGGACCAGTAATAGCAGAGTTATGGCCCTTGATTTAGTTAAAAATGCTATATTTTGCCTCGTTAAGATAATAGGGGCGTTATTGTTCATCCCTTTACCGAACTTTATCAGATTGTTAATATCAATGAAATATCGAACCAGTAACAGCAGAGTTATGGCCCTTGATTTAGTTCAAAAAGCTATATTTTGCCACGTTAAGATGATAGGGCCTTCATTCTCATCCGATCTTTACCAAACTTTATCGGATTGTTAATGTCAATGAAAGCTTGGTCAAGTTCGAAAACCAGCCAGATCGGACCCGTAACAGCGGAGTTATGGCCCTTGATTTTGTTAGAAATGCTATAATTTGTCATACGATGGGGCCTTCATTTTGCATCTGATCTTTGCCAAACTTTACCAGATTTTATAACTTTCTGTTTTTTATATTATTTTTTTTTTTTTTTTTTTTTTTTTTTTTTTTTAAATATTTTTTTTTTTTTTTTTTTTTTTTTAATATTTTATTTTTATTTTTTTAGCTCTATGATGGACCAGTTGGACCAGTAACAGAGGAGTTATGGCTCTTGATTTAGTTAAAAATGCTATATTTTGCCTCGTTATTACTGAAGGGCCTTCATCTTTCATCTGATCTTTACCAAACTTTACCAGATTCTCTAGTTATGGCCCTTGATTTAGTTAAAAAGCTGTATTTTGCCCAAAACTTTCAAAAAAACGTATATGGCAGTCTCTCGCTTCATTGATGTTATAAGAGCCATGTTAGCCAGTAGCCAGTAGAGTGTCCACAGGCCCTCTTGTGCCTCTTGTTTCTTACATTTAGTAGGACTTTCTTCGTTTTAACATGAGAATATCATGGAATCATGACCAAACGTCTACACTATTGTCATGTGAGTGCTTTGATGCACCTGGACCTCTTATATTTATTAGTTATTATATATCTTAATGTTACAAATTCTATTATTTGAAATACCTCATTATTTCTCAGCTTGATCAGAATGTCAGCTTGATCAGAATGTGCATCACAATAAAGTCTTTGACGAGTTTACATTCCCAGCTGAGTTGAAATTCATGGCAGAATTATGTCTCTTTAATTGTTGAAAAAATAAATATCTTGCTTGCATTTTGGATACTGTAGCTTCTTTATTTCTTTCTCAGATTCTGATACAACTTTGTCAGAATGAGTCCTGTTCTAAAACTTGTCTTTTCAAAATGACAAAGCAGAGTTGGACCTCTTGAATTTTTTATAAATCACTTAATTTGACTCTTCAAACTTATTCAATCCTCCGTGTTGCCACTGAGTTTCGTCGGTGTGTTCTTTGGCAAGACACTTTCCCTTAGCTTCGTCCGTCGGATGGGGACGTAAACCGGGTGGTCCCGTGTATCGGTCTATCCTTCGAGCACGTTAAAGAACCATAGGAATCTATTTGATAATAAGAGTAGGGCACGGTTCCCAGATTCCTATGTATCCCTCCTCTCTCTCTGGGGCGGCTCTAAATAATCTATACTGTGTTGATGAGCCGTTAAACAACATTCAATACGATTCAAACTTATTCTTGTTGTTTCTCAGATCAAGATTAATACTAATCAAGATAGGAAAACTGCCCTTTTTATCAACCTGTTTGCCTATATGTGTTTCATGTCATCAAAGAAAAAAAAGAAAAGTGTGGCAGTAGAGACGAATATCATATTGCTATTTCTTTTTGTTTCTTTTCAGGTGATTCTCAAAAAGCTACATCGGGAAATAAAGTTATAGGAGGCGTATTAGGTGGTGCAGCTGGGTTAATTGTTTTAATATTTCTTGGTAATTATTGTGTCTTCTGCAAAAGCAAAATGTCTTCTTTTATTAAATTTTCGAGGAGTGCACATATCAAATTAGCCTTTTGAACGTACAGGTTCACAGTCTTCACGCAAAACATTTTGAGCTACTTAGCCCATCTGGCAAATGACTTGCAAAAATTTACTAGCCCAAACACATTTCTACTGACCCGAATTTGTTGGTGTAATTTGAGTGTTATTTATAGACAAATATGTATATTGTCACAGAAAGTTACATTGTCTATAGAATAATATCACAAAAATTAAATAAAATAAAGTACTTCATTATTTTGACACTTTATTCTCAGTCATTGGGTCTGAAAATTACGTGTTCTATTTATTTCATAAATTTTGACTCGCTAACGTCTGCATTACTTTTTTTACGCCAGTTTTTCTATGCCGGGTTTTGCTCCTTCGAAATAATGAAGAAAGCTCATCGTCAGTTCATTATCAGTCGGGGTTTGCGGAATTTATTCATACTCAATATTGCTCCTTTGTCCCCAGCCTCATTCGAAAACAACAAATAAAATTGAAAACCAGTCTGTTCTGAAACAGAGTTGGTTTCGGCGATGTATTTCTTGAGCTGGCTGTAGACCCCCTCCCCCAAGGAAGAATTTTGTAGGGTATGATTTTCTGCAAGAACATACATTCAGCTTCAAAATGAGACATGTGTGCCATCTGAGCGTTTGGGCTTTAGTGAGTTTTCGGGGAAAACGTTGCGTTTTAAGACGAAAATCGCCGAAATCTGGAATTATTTTTTAGAAAAAGAATGAAATATATTAGAACCAATTTGAATTGATGGAATCTTTCTCGGAATGCATCTCTACATGTCCCACCGTATAATTTATGGATCCGATACTTAAATATTGAGATTTCGGGTAAATTTTTTAAAAAATTGAATCAAATCACTGATTTCTGACATTGGGGGGTATTTAACTAAAAATTTAAAATATATCTAATACAATAGAAAAAAGAAATATTGTTACCTTTTTGGGCAGGGTAAAGTCGAGTGATTAAATAGATAGAAGTTCCAAAACGCTTGATGTTTGAAATGCCTTAATTTTGGGGCGAAAAATGTGTATTTTTGTCAAAAATTGCCAGAATCTGGAATTATTTTTTAAAATTAGTTTGTACATAAACTTATCAAATTGAAGCAATAGAATGTTGCACAGCATACATATTCAAGTTTTTCCTGGCATCATATATAACATATGTGCTCAAATATTGGCATTTTAGGGCAAAATGTTGGGAAAAATGACAAAAATCACTGATTTCTGTA
The DNA here is from genome assembly GCA_037043455.1 of Cyrtodaria siliqua. Classification (NCBI taxonomy): domain Eukaryota; kingdom Metazoa; phylum Mollusca; class Bivalvia; order Adapedonta; family Hiatellidae; genus Cyrtodaria; species Cyrtodaria siliqua. The sequence goes on along the minus strand of JAWPHD010004735.1, from coordinate 150,263 downwards.
ATCAATTGGGGTATAGGGTTAAAATTTAGAAAAAAATATTTCATACTATAGAATAAAGACATATTGTAACATTTTGGATAGACAAAGGTCCAATAATTAAGTAGAAAAAAGTCTTGTACCATATGATGCTTAAAATATTGCCTTAATTTTCAGGCGAAAAACGTGTATTTTCGTCAAAAATAGACGGAATCTGGAATTATCTTTTGAAAATAGTTTGAACAAAAACTTATCAAATTGAAGCAAGAAAATGTTGCACAATATACATATCCAAGTCATTTATTGTATCAGATATAACATATGCTGAAGTATTTATATTTTAGGACAAAATGTTGAAAAAATGACTAAAATCGCTGATTTCTGTAATGCATTGAGGTATTGGGGAAAAAATTAAAAGTGTATAGAAAGAACAGGGAAAAAAATATTATAACATTTCTGCAGTCCAATGTGCAATAACTTACCAGAAAACCCATAAGAAGGTGGTAAATGCTGCTTTATTTTGTTGGAGGAAAATGTGTTTTTAATAAAACATAAACGAAATCTGGATTTTTTTCTTCAAAAAGTAATTTAAACATACATGTTACAACGACATATCACCAGAGGAGAGAAAAAAGTGCCGTCTTCCTTCTATGGAACATTCCTACTCTCACCTGGCAATATTGCCATTGACCCATCATATGTTTCCGCACACTGACCTTTTATTTGCTTTTATAAGCAAACATGCCTGCTCTAGCTGATACCTTATGGGAATTTGTTAAAAAAATGACATGACAGAACCTCCCGAACAAATACAACACATCATGTACTAGTTCTTGAGCTGGCTGTAGACCCCGCTTCCCCATGGGGGATTTTGTAGGGTATGATTTTATGAAAGAACATACAATAAGTTTCAAAGTGAGACAGATGTGCCATCAATTCTGAGCGTTGGGCTTTAGTGAGTAACGTGCATGTAAACTATGTTACCTTACATTACAATTAGAATTTCAATGTACATTAAAAACGATGAATATAAATTAAATCAAAACCATGTAAAAAACATAATACATGTACTATTATTAATATAAGTTGAAAAGCACTTCAAACTTAATGAAACTATTCTGTAATTTACGTTACACCACATTCATTACCAAAAAAACTTATTTTTAGTGCAAAAAAATGTTGCTCTAAAAACTGGTGTTTGCAAGTAAGGGTTTCTACATATCAAAATGTTAATTAGACTGTGTATAATATGCATATGTATACTAGTCAAAATTTAGGTGTAACACAATAAAAAAGAAATCAAACATGACGTCCAAGATGGTCCCGTTGTGTCACAAGATCTGTAGGTCAGCCCAGCAGCCGTCGGGCCGAGGGTCGCTCAACGCTATTTCTTTATAACTATACTGTATATAGCTCTAAGTGCCATGTTCGAGGCCCGAACTTAGGTAGCCTTCCCCCTGATACGGTCTCGCAACCGAGAGCCACACCTAGCGGGGACCTTTGCCGAGGCAAAACCTGTGGTTCGGCCCAGTGGCCGTCTGCTGTGGGTCACTCAAGGCTAGTTCTCTCTATATAATTATACTGTATATAGCTCTAGGTGCCATGTTCTAGACCCAAATTCGGGAAGCCTTCCCCCTGATACAGCCTAGTGACTGAGTACCACGCGTAGTGAGTACCGTTGCCGACGGCTGACCACCGTTCAGGTTGTGTCACAAAACTTGTGGGTTGGCTCAGCGGCCGTCGGCTGCGGGTCGCTCAAAGCTATTTACTATATAGCTCTAGGTGGCATGTTCGAGAGCCGAACTCAGGTAGCCTTATTAGCTTGATACGACCTAGGGACCGAGTGCCACGCGTAGAGAGGACCGTTGCTGACAGCTGGCCACCGGTCCCGTTGTGTCACAAAATATGTGGGTCGGCCAAGTGACTATCAGCCAAAGGTCGTTCAACGCCATGTTCGAGACTCAAACTCGGGTAGCCCTCACCCTGATAAGGCCTAGGGAACGAGTACCCTGCATAGCGGGGACCTTTGCCGATGGCTGGCCCCCGGTCCCGTTGTGTCACAAAATATGTGGATAGGTCCAGCGGCCATCGTCCGAGGGTCACTCAACGCTCGATGGCTGCCCACTAGTCCCGTTGTGTCACCCAATCTGTAAGTCGGCCCAGCGACCGTCGGTTTAATGTCGTTCACCCTATATCCTCATATATAACTATATAGCTCTATGTGCCATGTTCAACTCAAGCTCGGGTAGCCTTTCTCCTAATATGGTCTAGCGACCGAGTGCTACATGTACTGGTACCTTTGCCGACGGCTGCCCACCGGTCCCGTTGTGTCGCAAAATATGTGGGTCGACCCAGTGGCCGTACGCAGAGGGTCGCTCAACGCTATTTCTCTATTTATAACGTATACTGTATATAGCTCTATGTACGTACCATATTCGAAATGCCGGTAATGTGGTAAAGTCCAAGTCGCCAGTCGGTACACGTACATGTTCCAAAATGCTCTACACATAATGGGCTTTCAGAAAAATAGAGTGTACAAAATTCCCCCTGGGGTGAGGGTTACTCCTACTAGCTAACAGTTCTATTGTACCGGTTTTATATATTTTTCTAGATTTTAACCCAATACCTCCAATGGATTGCAGAAATAAGTGATTTTAGTCCTTTTTTCGAACATATTTCAGCAGATATGTTATAAATGATGCATGGAAACTCTTGAATATGTATACTGTGCAACATTGTATTACTTCAATTTGATAAGTTTATGTTGAAACTATTTTCAAAATTAATTCTAGATTCCGTCGATTTTTGACAAAAAATACGCATTAAGGCATTTTCAAGCATCATACGTTGTTTCGGAACTTTTTTCTTCTTAATTATTGGACCTTTGTCTATCCAAAAATATTACAATGTGTCCTTCTTCAATTGTATTAAATTTGTTTCTATATTTTAACCCAATACCCACAATGGATTACAGAAATCAGTGATTTTTTCAGCAGAGCTTATGGGATGGCGAATTGTCTGTCGTCCGTCCGTCGTTAACTTTTGTCTAGTTAAGACGATAGGGCCTTCATTTTTCATCCAATCTTTACCAAGCTTTAACAGGTTGTTAATATCAATGAAAGCTCGGACAAGTTCGAAAACCAGCCAGATCGGACCAGTAACAGCGGAGTTATGACCCTTGATTTAGTTTAAAATGCTATATTGCTATATTTTGCGTCGTTAAGAGGACAGGGCCTTCATTTTTCATCCTATCTTTACCAAACTTTTCCACATTGTTAATATCAATGACAGCTCGGACATGTTCGATAACCAGCCAGATCGAACCAGTAACAGCGGAGTTATGGTCCTTGATTTAGTTAAAAATGTTATATTGCTATATTTTTTCTCGTTAAGACGATAGGGCCTTCATTTGTTATCCTATCATTACCAAACTTTACCACATTGTTAATATCAATGAAAGCTCGGCCAAGTTTGAAAACCAGCCATATCGGACTAGTAACAGCGGAGTTATGGCCCTTGATTTAGTTAAAAATGCTATATTTTGCCTCGTTAAGACGATAGGGGCTTCAGTGTTCATCCGATCTTTACCAAACTTTATCAGATTGCTAATGTAGTTGAAAGCTCGAACAAGCTTGAAAACCAGCCATATCGGACCAGTAACAGTGGAGTAATGGCCCTTGATTTAGTTAAAAATGCTATATTTTGCCTCGTTGAGACGATAGGGGCTTCATTGTTCATCCGATCTTTACCAAACTTTATCAGATTGTTAATATCAATGAAAGCTCGGACAGTTTCGAAAACCATACATATCGGACCTGTAACAGCGGAGTTATGGCCCTTGATTTCGTTCAAAATGCTATATTTTGCCTCGTTAAGACGATAGGGCCTTCACTTTACCAAACTTTACCACATTGTTAATATCAATGAAAGCTAGGACAAGTTCGAAAACCATTCATATCGGACTAGTAACAGCGGAGTTATGGCCCTTGATTTAGTTCAAAATGCTATATTTTGCCTCGTTAAGACGATACGGGCTTCATTGTTCATCCGATCTTTACCAAACTTTATCAGATTATTAATGTCAATGAAAGCTTGGTCAGTTCGAAAACCAGCCAGATCGGACCAGTAACAGCGGAGTTATGGCCTTTGATTAATTTACCTCGTCATACAATAGGGCATTCATTTTCCATCTGATCTTTGCCAAACTTTACCAGATTTTATGACTTTCTTTTTTTATAATAATTTTTTTTTTTTTTTTTTTTTTTTTTTTTTTTTTTTTTTTTTTTTTTAGCTCTATGTTGGACCAGGCGGACCAGTAACAGAGGAGTTATGGTTAAAAATGCTATATTTTGCCTCGTTAATATGGTAGGGCCTTCATTTTTCATCTGATCTTTACCAAACTTGACCAGATTCTTTAGTTATCATGGCCCTGGATTTAGTCAAAAAGCTGTTTTTTGCCCGAAACTTTCAAAAAACCGTAAATGGCAGTCACTCGCTACATTAATTTTATAAGAGCCATGTTAGCAAGTAGAGCATCCAAAGGCCCTCTTGGCCTCTTGTTCATTTTTCCAACATTTTGCCCTAAAATGCCAATATTTGAGCACATATGTTATATATTGTGTCAGGAAAAACTTGAATATGTATGCTGTGTAACATTCTATTGCTTCAGTTTGATAATTTTATATTCAAACTAATTTCAAAAACTAATTTTAGATTCTGGCGATTTTTGACAAAAATACAAATTGTTTGCCCCAAAATTAAGGCATTTCCAAACATCATGCGGTTTGGGACTTTTATTCTACTTAAAGGGACACTGTCCGTAACTTTTAGCTTATAAAACACCGAATAATTATGTTCGCAAACATTATACACCAAACATTATTCAATATTTACTAATTAAAAGCAGGATTGTTTAACGGAATTCAATCGCGGTACAAAAAAACAGCGGAGTTATGGCCCTTGATTTAGTTAAAAATGCTATATTTTGCCTCGTTAAGACGATAGGGGCTTCAGTGTTCATCCGATCTTTACCAAACTTTATCAGATTGCTAATGTAGTTGAAAGCTCGAACAAGCTTGAAAACCAGCCATATCGGACCAGTAACAGCGGAGTAATGGCCCTTGATTTAGTTAAAAATGCTATATTTTGCCTCGTTGAGACGATAGGGGCTTCATTGTTCATCCGATCTTTACCAAACTTTATCAGATTGTTAATATCAATGAAAGCTCGGACAGTTTCGAAAACCATACATATCGGACCTGTAACAGCGGAGTTATGGCCCTTGATTTCGTTCAAAATGCTATATTTTGCCTCGTTAAGACGATAGGGCCTTCACTTTACCAAACTTTACCACATTGTTAATATCAATGAAAGCTAGGACAAGTTCGAAAACCATTCATATCGGACTAGTAACAGCGGAGTTATGGCCCTTGATTTAGTTCAAAATGCTATATTTTGCCTCGTTAGGACGATACGGGCTTCATTGTTCATCCGATCTTTACCAAACTTTATCAGATTGTTAATGTCAATGAAAGCTTGGTCAGTTCGAAAACCAGCCAGATCGGACCAGTAACAGCGGAGTTATGGCCTTTGATTAATTTGCCTCGTCATACAATAGGGCATTCATTTTCCATCTGATCTTTGCCAAACTTTACCAGATTTTATGACTTTCTTTTTTTATAATTTTTTTATTTTATTTTTTTTATTTTTTTTTTTATTTTTTTTTATTTTTTTTTTTAGCTCTATGTTGGACCAGGCGGAACAGTAACAGAGGAGTTATGGTTAAAAATGCTATATTTTGCCTCGTTAATATGGTAGGGCCTTCATTTTTCATCTGATCTTTACCAAACTTGACCAGATTCTTTAGTTATCATGGCCCTGGATTTAGTCAAAAAGCTGTTTTTTGCCCGAAACTTTCAAAAAACCGTAAATGGCAGTCACTCGCTACATTAATGTTATAAGAGCCATGTTAGCAAGTAGAGCATCCAAAGGCCCTCTTGGCCTCTTGTTCATTTTTCCAACATTTTGCCCTAAAATGCCAATATTTGAGCACATATGTTATATATTGTGTCAGGAAAAACTTGAATATGTATGCTGTGTAACATTCTATTGCTTCAGTTTGATAATTTTATATTCAAACTAATTTCAAAAACTAATTTTAGATTCTGGCGATTTTTGACAAAAATACAAATTGTTTGCCCCAAAATTAAGGCATTTCCAAACATCATGCGGTTTGGGACTTTTATTCTACTTAAAGGGACACTGTCCGTAACTTTTAGCTTATAAAACACCGAATAATTATGTTCGCAAACATTATACACCAAACATTATTCAATATTTACTAATTAAAAGCAGGATTGTTTAACGGAATTCAATCGCGGTACAAAAAAAAGCAAATCCACTTCGTGGGTTTGAACTCGCAGCCCAAACTCGCAGTAAAAATAAGTGTGCGTGAGCGTAAAGTTGTCGGAACTCGCTCCCTACTGAGCTAAGCGGGCTATACATATTACGCACTACATACTATGGTGAAAACCTAGTGCGCTATGGAAGTCACGTGAACGCATTTAATAATTAAAACTTTTTTTTTTCAAACTCACGAATGTATTCCTACATACTTCTTAGGGTCTATCCTCATGTTTTCATGTATACATTTCAATGAATAAAAATCGGACAGTTATTTGGTTATGCTCAATATCTGCTTACTTACGGACAGTGTCCCTTTAATCACTGGACCTTACCCTGCCCAAAAAGGTTACTATATTTCTTTTTTCTAATTTTTAGTTAAATATCCCCAATGTAATACAAAATCAGCGATTCTATTCAGTTTTTTACCCAAAGTATCGGATCCATAAATTATATGGTGGGACATGTAGAGATGCATTCCGAGAAAGATTCCATCAATTCAAATTGATTCTAATATATTCAATTCTTTTTCTAAAAATAATTCCAGATTTTGGCGATTTTCGTCTAAAAACACATTGTTTTCCCACAAAACTCACTAAAGTCCCAACGATGGCACACCTGTCTCATTTTGAAACTGACAGTTTTGTTTTTTCAGAAAATCATACCCTACAAAATTCCCCCTGTAGGGGAGGATTTCTCCTACTAGCTCACAACCTATTAACAAAATAATAGACTTCTAAATTAGTTTGCATGCAGTCAATAATTTTTGACATTACATTTTCGTATAATTTTTAGCTCTACTGGCCGAAGGCCAGCAGAGCTTATGGGATGGCGAGTTGTCCGTCGTCCGTCGTCCGTTGTTAACTTTTGTCTTGTGACAACTCTCAGGCCTTTATTTTTCATCCGATCTTGACCAAACTTTAACAGGTTGTTAATATCAATGAAAGCTCGGACAAGTTCGAAAACCAGCCAGATTGAAATAATTTCACCGGAGTTATGGCCCTTGTTTTGCTGAAAAATGCCATATTAAGCCTTGTGAACACTCTAGCACCTTTATTTATTATTTGATCTTTACTAAACTTGCACAGATTGTTAATATCAATGAAAGCTTGGACAAGTTCGAAAATCAGCTAAATCAGATCAATAACACCGGAGTTATGGCCCTTGTTTTTTCTGAAAATTGCTATTTTCTGCCTTGTGAACGCTCTAGCACCTTTATTTATAATTTGATCGTTACCAAACTTGCACATATTGTTAATACTAAGTAAAGCTTGGACAAGTTCAAAAATCAGCTGAATTGGGTCAGTAACACTAGAGTTATGGCCCTTGTTTTTTCTGAAAAATGCCATTTTCGGCCTTGTGAACACTCTAGCACCTTCATTTATTATTTGATCTTTACCAAACTTGCACAGATTGTTAATATCAATGAATGCTCGAACAAGTTCGAAAACCAGCTAAATCGGATCAGTCACACCGGAGTTATGGCCCTTGTTTTTTCTAAAAAAAAAGCTATTTTCTGCCTTGTGAACACTCTAGGGCCTTCAATATTAATCGGATCTTTACTTAACTTTGCCAGTGTCTTTATATCAATGAAAGCTCAAACAAGTTCGAAAACCGGCAAGATTAAAATAATTTCAATGGAGTTATTGCCCTTGTTTTGCTGAAAAATGCCATATTAAGCCTTGTGAACACTAGCACCTTCATTTATTAATTGATCTTTACCAAACTTGCACAGATTGTTAATATCAATGAAAGCTCGGACAAGTTTGAAAACCATCTAGATCGGACTATTAACAGCAGAGTTATTGCCCTTGATTTAGTTAAAAATGCTATATTTTGCATCGTTAAGACCACAGAGGCTTCATTGTTCATCCGATCTTTACCAAACTTTATCAGATTGTTAATATCAATAAAAGCTCGGACAAGTTCGAAAACCAGCCGGATTGGACCAGTATCGGCGGAGTTATGGCCCTTGATTTAGTTCAAAATGCTATATTTTGCCTCGTTAAGACAATAGGGCCTTCATTTTTCATCCTATCTTTACCAAACTTTACCACATTGTTAATGTCATTGAAAGCTCGAACAAGTTCGAAAACCAGCCATATCGGACCAGTAACAGCGGAGTTATGGCCCTTGATTTAATTAAAAATGCTATATTTTGCCATGTTAAGACGATAGGGGCTTCATTATTCATCCGATATTTACCAAATTTTATCAGATTGTTAATATCAATGAAATTCGGACGAATTTGTAAACCATTCATATTGGACTAGTAACAGCGGAGTAATGGCCCTTGATTTAGTTCAAAATGCTATATTTTGCCTCGTTAAGACGATAGGGGCTTCATTGTTAATCCGATCTTTACAAAACTTTACCATCTTGTTAATATCAATGAAAGCTCGGATAAGTTCGAAAACCAGTCAGATCGGACTAGTAACAGTGGAGTTATGGCCCTTGGTTTAGTTAAAAAAGGCTATATTTTGCCTCGTTGAGAAGATAGGGTTTTCTTTTTTCATCCGATCTTTACCAAAAATTACCAGATTGTTAATATCAATGAAAGCTTGGACAAGTTCGAAAACCAGCCAGATCGGACCAGCAACAGCATAGTTATGGCCCTTGATTTAGTTAAAAATGCTATATTTTGCCTCGTTAAGACGTTAGGACCTTCATTTTTCGTCAGATCTTCATCAAGCTTTACCAGATTGTTAATATCAATAAAAGCTCAGACAAGTTCGAAAACGAGCCAGATCGAACCATTAACAGCGGAGTTATGGCCCTTGATTTAGTTAAAAATGCTATATTTTGCCTTGTTAATACGATGGGGTCTTCATTTTTCATCAGATCTTTACCAAACTTTACCAGATTGTTACCATCAATGAAAGCTCTGACAAGTTTGAAAACCAGCCAGATTGGACAATTTACACCAGAGTTATGGCCCTTGATTTCATTTTCTGAAATATGCTATATTTTGGCCTCATTTAGTAGAATGGCCAAATTTCATTGACATTTTTCAGGGATGATCAGTACCAAGCCTAGTTGTACATATCGTCACTGTGTTCCAGTTGAATGATTTTGGTGGAGTTATGTCCCTTTAAAGGTTTTAATAAACAAACTTTGTCCTGACTAGTTTTCCTGAACCCCTGTCCGGATTTAAACAAAACTTTTTAGAGATGATCAGTTCAGGTCTAGTTGTGCAAATCTTTGCCGTGTTCCGGTTGAAAGATTTTTGGCAGAGTTATGGCCCTTTAAAGGTTTTAATATACAAACTTTGTCTGGACTATTCTCCTGAACGTCTCCCCACATTTCAACGAAACTTTACAGGGATGATCAGCACCAAGCTTAGTTGTGCATATCATCGTTGCATTCCGGTTAACAGATTTTTGGTGGAGTAATGACCCTTAAAAGGTTTTTGATACACAAACATTTTCCGGGCTAGTTTTCCTGAACCCCTGGCTGGATTTTAACGAAACTTGACAAGGATGATCAGTATTAAGCCTAGTTGTGCATATCATCGCCATATTCGGGTTGAATGATTTTTGTCAGAGTTATGGCCCTTTAAAGGTTTTAATAGAGAAACATCCAGATTAGTCTGTTCTGAACTCCTTGCTGGATTTCAACGTATCTTGATGGGGATGATCAGTACCAAGCCTAGTTGCACCTATCATTGCCGTGTGCAGAGTTATGGCCCCTTAAAAGGTTTAATACACTAACTTTGTACAGACTAGTTCTCCTGAACCTCTGGCTGGATTTCAGCGAAACTTGTCAGGGACAATCAGTACCAAGCCTAGTTGCCTATATCATCACCATGTTCTGGTTGAACGATATTTGAAAGAGTTATGGCCCCTTGTGCATAAACTTTATCTTTAGCCAGTAGAGCGTCCACAGGCCCTCTTGGGCCTCTTGTTTACATGCCCAATGGGCATACATGTCAGCTTGCAAAAATTTTAATATTAGTTCAGTGCGACATCCGAGATTGCCACCATTACCATATATGGTCGAAACCTTTAAAAATCTTCTCAAGAACCGCTGGACAGATTCCAACAGTTTTTCTTTTAAAATGATCGCCAATGCATAGACTATCAAGTTTGTTCAAATAAAGTCCCCCGGGTCAAAAATGGCCGTGCCCAGGGGGTCCAAAGTTTGTTTATTGAGATTTTGCATGTTTTTCATATAGGAAAAAACTTTAAAAATTCTTCTTCTCTGAAACCACAATGCACAGAGCTCTCATGTATTACATGTAGCATCAGCCTATGGTCCTCTATTAAGTTTGTTCAAATGGTGACCCTTGGGTCGCATTTGGCCCCGCCCCAGGGGTCGCATGTTTTACATAGACTTGTATAGCCAAAAATCTTCTTCTCTTAAACAGCAAGAGCCAGAGGTTTAATATTTTGCATTTGCTATAAGCTTATGGTCCTCTGCCAAGTTTGTTCAAATGGTGACCCTGATGTCAGATTTGGCCCCGCCTAGGGGGTCACAGTTTTACATAGACTTATATAGGGGAAAAAAAAAATCTACTTCTCTGAAACTACAAGAGCCAGAGGTTTAATATTTTGCATTTACAATAATTTTATGGTCCTTTATCAAGTTTGTTCAAATGGTGACCCTGGGGTTACATTTGGCCCCGCCCCGGGGGTTACAGTTTTACATAGGCTTGTATAGGGGGGGTTGGGTGGGGAGGGGGGGGGAATCTTCTCTGGAACTGCAAGAACCAGATGTTTAATGTTTTGCATTTTGCTATAAGCTTATAGTCCTTTACCAAGTTTGTTCAAATGGTGAGCTGGGGTCACATTTGGCCCCGCCCATGTTGTACATAGACTTGTACTGGGAAAAGCTTAAAAAATCTTCACTACAACCACACATTTGGCCATGCCCCAGGTGTTACACTCTAGCACCTTCATTTTGTATTTGATCTTTACCAAACTTTGTCAGTCTTTAAATCAATGTTGTAAACACAATAGAGGCCACATTTCTTGAACAATCTTAACCAACTTGCACAGATTGTATATGACCATAAGATTTCGAAGAAGTTCGATCAGGTGATAAATATAGGGCCATCTTGGCCCTCTTGTTTCAAGAGCATATCTTTAAATCAACTTTAAATTTGCCTCACTTATCAAACTATTGCCTCACTTATCAAACTAGTGGACTAATGCTGCCTTTATGTGCGACCTGCCTAGCATGGCAGATACTTAGGGATCACTTTGTTGTCTGTTGTCGTCTGTCCGTCTGTCACACTTTAACCTTCAACCTAACCTTGGGCATAACTTGAAAAGAATTTGGCCTTTGTTCATGAATCTTCACACACATCTTCATCTCACCTCTAGGCATGGTGTTATACATGTCCAATAACTCTGAATTTCATTTTGACAGAGTTATGCCCCTTTTTTTTATAAAACTTTAACCTTCATGAAATAAACAAACAGCAGGCGACACTAGTGTTCGGAGGAAACCCTTTTTAAATCTAGTTAATATATGGAATTTTCTAATATCAATATTTTGGTAATTTCCATGGAAATAATCTCAATTTGTCAACATTTTTAGCTCTACTGGCCAAGGGCCAGCAGAGCTTATGGGATGGTGTGTTGTCCGTCATCCGTCGTCTATCCGTCGTCCGTTAACTTTTCTTCAAACGACTTCTCCTCAGAAACCGCTTGGCTAATTTTGACCAAACTTCACATGGATGATCCTTAGGTGAATGCTTTTTAGATTTGTTAAAATTAGGTCGGCGCTACATCCGAGATGGCTGCCATTACCATATATGGTCGAAACCTTAAAAAATCTTCTTCTCCAGAACCGCTGGACAGATTTCAACAGTTCTTCTTTTAAAATGACCGCCAACGCCTAGACTATCAAGTTTGTTCAAATAAAGTCCCCGGGGTAAAAAATGGCCGAGCCCCGGGGGTCCAAATTTTGTATATTGAGGTTTTGCATGTTTTTCATATAGACATATAGGAAAAACCTTTAAAAAATCTTCTTCTCTGAAACCACAAGGCACAGAGCTCTCATGTATTACATGTAGCATCAGCTTATGGTCCTCTACTAAGTTTGTTCAAATGGTGACCCTGGGGTCAAATTTGTCCGTGCCCTGAGGGTCACAGTTTTACATAGACTTATATAGGATTTTTGTTTTAAAAATCTTCTTCTCAGAAACTACAAGAGCCAGAGGTTTAATATTTTGCATTTGCTATAAGCTTATGGTCCTTTACCAAGTTTGTTCAAATGGTGACCATTTGGCCCCGCCCCAAGGGTCACATGTTTTACATAGACATGTATAGGGAAAAACTTAAAAAATCTTCTTCTCTGAAACTGTAAGAGCCAGAGGTTTAATATTTTGCATTTGCTATAAGCTTATGGTCCTCTACCAAGTTTGTTCAAATGGTGACCCAGGGGTCACATTTGGCCCCACCCCGGGGGTCACAGTTTTACATAGGCTTGTATAGGGAAAAACTGAAAAAAAATCTTCCTATATAAGTCTATGTAAGCTTATGGTCCTTTACCAAGTTTGTTCAAATTGTGACCCTCGGGTCACATTTGACCCGCCCCAAGGGTCACATGTTTTACAGACATGAATTGGGAAAAATTAAAGAAATCTTCTTCTCTGAAACTACAAGAGCCAGAGGTTTAATATTTTGCATTTGCTATAAGCTTATGGTCTTCTAAGTTTGTTCAAATAGTGACCTATTGGTCATATTTGGCCCCACCCTGGGGGTCAGTTTTACTTAGGCTTGTATAGGCAAAAGCTGTTTTTATTTTATTTTATTTTTTTAATTTGATTTTTTTTTTTTTTTTCAATTGCAATTTTTTGATTTTTTTTTTGATTTTTAAATTGTTTCAATTTTTTTAATTTTTTTTTTTTTTTTTTTAATTTTTTTTTTTTTTTTAATTTATTTAGTTGTGCATATCACGCTTTTGTTCCAGTTCGCTGATTTTTGACGGAGTTATGGCCCTTTGACATTTTTATTTTAAATTTCTTGTCGGCGCTACTCCTTAAACGGCTTTTTGGATTTCTACGAAATTTGGCAGGAAGCTTCAGTATGATGTCTAGTTGTGCAAAGCGCGGTATATCAATGAAATCTTGGACAATTTCGAAAACTAGCTAGATCTTGTTAGTAATAACAGAGTTATGGCCCTTTGATTTGTTGAAAAATGCTATATTGTATTTTTCTTTGTTAAATCTATAGGAGAAGAGAGCTATATCTAGCTATATCTATCTAAATCTATAAGAGCTGTTTTAGCCAGTAGAGCGTCCACAGGCCCTCTTGGGCCTCTTGTTTTTTCTGATTATGATATAACTTCAACTCCAAGAACTGTTCAAGTTCTGTTCATGAAATTTGCGACACACATTCACATTGTGGTTTTGTATTGACATTTGACATACAACTTTCTAATAATAATGCATGGCTTCACATGAAATAAGACATTTTAATTAAATGCTTTATTCCAGAGCATAACTTAAATACCAAGTAAGATATTCTGATGAAAATTGCCTCATGTATCAAATTTTGGCCTAGAGGTGTAGTTTTAGCTCAGATATATTGTGACGACTATTTAAATGTCTACTAAATAAATGTTTCCTAAAGTCTAAGTTCTGTCTTCAAATAAATCATAAGGCAATGGCTGAGAATACAGAGGCCTACATCTTCTTGTTCATTGTGTCGCTAGCATAACGTGGCAGACACTTAGGGATCAGTTTGTTCGTCGTTTTCGCTGTCCGTCATCTGTCACACTTTAACCTGCCTAACCTTGACCATAATTTTAAAATTATTTGACCTTATTATGATGATTAATTATCATAAAACTTTACACTCATCTTCATCTCAACCAAAGAAATGTTGTAACACATGTCCAGTAACTCTGACTTACATGTTGGCAGAGTTATTCCCCATTTCATAAAACTTTAACCTGCAACTTAACCAAGCTCATAACTGGCAATAACTTGAAAAGTATGTAACCTATGTTCATGAAATGCTACACACATCTACATCTTAACCAAAAAAATGTTGTTACACATATCCAATAACTCTTAACTTTCATTTTGGCCGAGTTATGCCTCTTTTCATAAAACTTCCTGCTACCTAACCTAGCTCATAACTGGCCATAACTTGAAAGGTATGTAACCTATGTTCATGAAATGTTACACACATCTTCATCTTAACCAAAGGAATCTTGTTAAACATGTCCAATAACTCTGACTTTTATTTTGGCAGAGTTATGCCCCTTTTCATAAAACATCCTGCAACCTAACCTAGCTCATAACTTGGCAAAATATTGACATATGGTGATGAAACTTGATAAAGTTCTTCCTTATCAATTATCCAATGCAGAGTTATGCCCCTTATCATAAACTTTAACACTTAAAATAATTCATGAAGGATTGCACCCCTTGATCAGACTTTCTATTTAGATTGTACTTGCTGAAATAAGCACACAGCAGGTGACACAAGTGTTCCTTGGAATACCCTTCTAGTTTTTTGTCTCTCCTTTTCTGAGAAAAAAAGAGACATAGGTGTTGCTTTTCCGGTGGTGGCGGCGTCAGCATTCAAGTTTTGCGTTTAGGTCATTTTCTCACAAACTGTTTATACTAGACCTTTCAAACTTTACTTATAGTTGTATCTTGGGTGGTACATCGCAACGTGACAAGCAAATGTTCAAGAGACCTTGACCTTCCAAGCAAAGGGCAGATAACTTAATAATTTTTAGGTTCAACTTTTGCGTTTAGGTCACTTTTTCACAAACTGTATGCACTAGGACCTTTCAATCTTTGCTTATAGTTGTGACAAAACAGATGTGGATGCGACCTTGACTCAACAAGCAAAGGGCAGATAACCTTATAGTTTTTACCTTCAACTTTGGCGTTTAGGTCTAATACCTTTCAAACTTTGCTTATAGTTGTATCTTGAGTGGTACATTGCAATGTGGCAAAGCAAATGTGGATGTGACCTTGATCCTCCAAGCAAGACGCAGATAACTTAATAATTTTTACCTTCAACATTTGCGTTTATATCAATTTCTCACAAACTTTATGCATTAGACATTTCAAACTTTGCTTATAGTTGTTTCTTGGATAGTACATCGAAACATGTCAAAAAGCAAATATGGATGTGACCTTCACCATCCAAGCAAAGGGCAGATAACTTTAATTGTTACATTTACATCACTTTCTCATGAACTATAATTATGCACTAGATGTTTTAAACCTATTTTATAGCTTAATCTTTGGAAGACAAAATATTCTATTTGGACATAGTTGTGTCTTGGGCAGTGCATCTTTTTGGATGTTACAGTGGAGTTATGGCCCTTGAATTCGTTAAAAATGCTATAGTTTACCTCGTTAATACGATAAGGCCATCATTTTTCATTCGATCTTTACCAAACTTTACCAGATTTTTAATATCAATGAAAGCTTGGACAATGTCGATAACAGCCAGTTCGAACCAGTAACAGCGTAGTTATGGCCCTTGATTTAGTTAAAAATGCTATATTTTGCCTCGTTAAGACGATAGAGCGTTCATTTTTCATCCCCAAACTTTACCAGATTGCTAATGTCGATGAAAGCTCGGAGAAGTTTGACAACCAGCCATATCGGACCAGTAACAGCAGAGTTATGGACCTTGATTTAGTTAAAAAAAAAGATTTCATTTTTAGCTCTACAGCAGAGCTTATGCCGTGGTGCGGCGTCCGTCGTCCGTCTGTCCGTCTGTCTGTCCGTAAACTTTTATTTGTAGCGACAACTCCTCTGAAACTACTTTCATGTTGATGTGAAATCCAAGATGGTCGCCAAAGATAAAAATAGAGTTTTAAAATACAATTTTGTAGCGACTACTTCTTGAAAAGTATAAGTGATATTGATATGGGACTTTTTCTAAAATGATCAGCATGACATGATGTTGATCCTTGTCAAAAATCGTTTTGATTCAATGTTAAACATGGCTCCATCTTTGTTTACATAGAGTTATATAGTAAAAACTTGTAGCGACTACTCCTCTCAAACTGCTTGACGGATTGTCATGAAACTTTACAGGAATGTTGCCCTTGATGTGTAATTGATCCTAGCTAAATTTCAGATCTGCCCGAAATTCAAGATGGCCGTCACAGCTAAAAATAGATTTTTAGCTCTACTGATCAGAGATCAGCAGAGCTTATGCCGTGGTGCGGTGTCCGTCGTCTGTCCGTCCGTCTGTCCGTCCGTTAACTTTTTTTTGTAGCGACTACTCCTCTGAAACTACTGAATGGATTTTCATGAAACTTTACAGAAATGTTGCCCATGAAGTCTAGTTGATCCTAGCAAAAATTCAAGTAGATGTGAAATCCAAGATGGCCGCCAAATCTAAAAATAGGTTTTTAAAAAACAAGTTTGTAGCGACTACTTCTTGAAAACTATAAGGGATATTGCTATGGGACTTTTTCTAAAATGATCAGCATGACATGATGTTGGTCCTTGTCGAAAATCGTTTTGATTCGACGTTAAATATGGCTGCCAGCGGCCATCTTTGTTTACATAGAGTTATATAATGAAAACTTGTAGCGACTACTCCTCTGAAACTACTGGACGGATTTTCATGAAACTTCACAGGAATGTTGCTCTTGATGTGTAATTGATCCTAGCAAAATTTCAGGTCGGCCGGAAATTCAAGATGGCCGCCACGGCTAAAAATAGATTTTTAAAAAATAAGTTTGTAGCGACTACTCCTTGAAAACTATAAGAGATATTGATATGGGACTTTTTCTAAAATGATCAGCATGACATGATGTTGGTCCTTGTCGAAAATCGTTTTGATTCGACGTTAAATATGGCTGCCAGCGGCCATCTTTGTTTACATAGAGTTATATAATGAAAACTTGTAGCGACTACTCCTCTGAAACTACTTGACGGATTTTCATGAAACTTCACAGGAATGTTGCTCTTGATGTGTAATTGATCCTAGCAAAATTTCAGGTCGGCCGGAAATTCAAGATGGCCGCCACGGCTAAAAATAGATTTTTAAAAAATAAGTTTGTAGCGACTACTCCTTGAAAACTATAAGAGATATTGATATGGGACTTTTTCTAAAATGATCAGCATGACATGATGTTGGTCCTTGTCGAAAATCGTTTTGATTCGATGTTAAACATGGCTGCCAGCGGCCATCTTTGTTTACATAGAGTTATATAATGAAAACTTGTAGCGACTACTTCTCTGAAACTACTTGACGGATTTTCATGAAACTTCACAGGAATGTTGCTCTTGATGTGTAATTGATCCTAGCAAAATTTCAGGTCGGCCGGAAATTCAAGATGGCCGCCACGGCAAAAAAAAGGTTTTTAAAAAATAAGTTTGTAGCGACTACTTCTTGAAAACTATAAGAGATATTGATATGGGACTTTTTCTAAATTTATCAGCATGACATGATGGTTATCCCAGTCGAACATTATTTTGATTCGACGTTAAACATGGCTGCCAGTGGCCATCTTTGTTTACATAGAGTTATATAATGAAAACTTGTAGCGACTACTCCTCTGAAAATACTTGATGGATTTTCATGAAACTTCACACGAAAGTTGCTCTTGATGTCTTATTGATCCTTGCAAAATTTCAGGTCGGCCGGAAATTCAAAATGGCCGCCACGGCTAAAAATAGATTTTTAAAAAATAAGTTTGTAGCGACTACTTCTTGAAAACTATAAGTGATATTGATTTGGGACTTTTTCTAAAATGATCAGCATGACATGATGTTGATCCTAGTCGAACATTATTTTGAAACTACTTGACGGATTTTCATGAAACTTCACACGAATGATCAGAGATCAGCAGAGCTTATGCCGTGGTGCGGCGTCCGTCGTCCGTCTGTCTGTCCGTAAACTTTTATTTGTAGCGACAACTCCTCTGAAACTACTGGATGGATATTCATGAAACTTTACAGAAATGTTGCCCATAAAGTCTAGTTGATCCTAGCAAAAATTCATGTTGATGTGAAATCCAAGATGGCCGCCAAAGCTAAAAATAGAGTTTTAAAATACAAGTTTGTAGCGACTACTTCTTGAAAACTATAAGTGATATTGATATGGGACTTTTTCTAAAATGATCAGCATGACATGATGTTGATCCTTGTGGAAAATTATTTTGATTCGACGTTAAACATGGCTGCCAGCGGCCATCTTTGGTTACATAGAGTTATATAGTAAAAACTTGTAGTGACTACTCCTCTGAAACTACTTGAAGGATGTTCATGAAACTTCACAGGAATGTTGCTCTTGATGTCTAGTTGATCCTAGAAAAATTTCAGGTCGGCTGGAAATTCAAGATGGCCGCCACAGCTAAAAATAGATTTAAAATAAATAAGTTTGTAGCGACTACTTCTTCAAAACTATAAGAGATATTGATATGGGACTTTTTCTAAAATGATCAGTCTGACATGATGTTGGTCCTTGTCGAAAATTGTTTTGATTTGACGTTAAACATGGTTACCAGCGGCCATCTTTGTTTACATAGAGTTATATAATGAAAACTTGTAGCGACTACTCCTCTGAAACAACTTGACAGATTTTCATGAAACTTCACAGGAATGTTGCTCTTAATGTCTAATTGATCCTAGCAAAATTTCAGGTCGGCCGGAAATTCAAGATGGCCACCATGGTTAAAAATAGATTTTCAAAAAACAAGTCTGTAGCGACTACTTCCTGAAATCAAAATCAATCAGTAGAGCTTCAAGGTCATTGACCTCTTGTTTTTCATGTTTTTTTGTTTTTAGCTTAGCAGGAAGCATTGGTATAATTTGTAGTTGTGCCTATTGCGTTTTTTCCAGTTCGTTAATTTTTGATGGAGTTACGGGCCCCCTTGACATTTTACTTTAAATTTCTTGTCAGCGCTACTCCCCCTAAACCCCTTGTTGAATTTGGACGAAACTGGCAGGATGTCTAGTTGTGCATAACGCCCTTTTGTTCCAGTTCGCTGATTTTTGATGGAGTCATGGCCCTTTGACATTTTTACTTTAAATTTCTTGTCGGCACTACTTCTGCTTAACGGCTTGTTGGATTTCTATGAAATTTGGCAGGAAGCCTCAGTATGATGTCTAGTTCTGCAAAATGCTGTATATCATTAGAGATATGGCCCTTGATTTGTTGAAAAATGCCATATTGTATTTTCCTTTGTTAAATCTGTAGCGTCTTCATTTTTTATCTGATCTTTACCAAATTTGTTTAGAATGTTAATATAAATCCCACACCCATTTTGATGAAATCTCATTCATAGAAGAAAGTGGGACAAATTCAAAAATACCCATGCCAGCCTAGACAAGGTAAAAAAAACAACTGATTTACAAAGTAATTTGAGTATACGACTGCTGAAAGAAAAGTATAATCTTGATACCGCTAATGCAATAGGACAGAGCATCCTGAAAGACATGTTTTGAAAGACCATAGTTAAATACTATTTTAAACAGCAGGTTGTCTAAAAGGACTATATAGTAAAAACTGGTGGTGAGATTTTTCCAATCCAATCCACAACGCAGTAGAATGGGCATACAACAAGTCGTTGTAATGAGACCCTGGAATAATTATCAACTGATATCATCCAGTGTCTCATTACGGCGGCTTGTCGTATGTCCATCCTATAGGGTTGTGGATTCAACTGGGTCAGCTCTTGATGAGCAGTATTCCCCATACATATGCATATTTCAACGTTAAACATGGCTGCCAGAGGCCATCTTTGTTTACATACAGTTATATAGTAAAAACTTGTAGCGACTACTCCTTTGAAACTACTTGACAGATTTTCATGAAACTTTACAGGAATATTGCTCTTAATGTCTAATTGATCCTAGCAAAATTTCAGATCTGCCAGAAATTCAAGATGGCCGCCACAGCTAAAAATAGATTTTTAAAAAAGAAGTTTGTAGCGACTACGTCTTGAAAACGATAAGTGATATTGATATGGGACTTTTTGTAAAATGATCAGCATGACATGATGGTTATAAGAGTCAAACATTATTTTGATTCGACGTTAAACATGGCTGCCAGTGGCCATCTTTGTTTACATAGAGTTATATAATGAAAACTTGTAGCGACTACTCCTCTGAAACTACTTGACGGATTTTCATGAAACTTCACAGGAATGTTGCTCTTGATGTCTAATTGATCCTAGCAAAATTTCAGGTCCCCGGAAATTCAAGATGGCTGCCATGGCTAAAAATAGATTTTCAAAATACAAGTTTGTAGCGACTACTACTTGAAAACTATAAGTGATATTGATATTGGACTTTTTGTAAAATGATCAGCATGACATGATGTTGGTCCTTGTCAAAAAATATTTTGATTCAACGTTAAACATGAAACTTCACAGGAATGTTGCTCTTGATGTCTAATTGATCCTAGCAAAATTTCAGGTCGGCCGGAAATTCAAGATGGCAGCCACGGCTAAAAATAATTTTTCTAAAAACAAGTCTGTAGCGACTACTTCCTGAAATCAAAATCAATCAGTAGAACTTCAAGGTCATTGACCTCTTGTTAAAATACAAGTTTTTAGAGACTACTTCTTGAAAACTATAAGTGATATTGATATGGGACTTTTTCTAAAATGATCAGCATGACATGATGTTGGTCCTTGTCAAAAATCGTTTTGATTCGACGTTAAACATGGCTGCCAGTGGCCATCTTTGTTTACAGAGTTATACATTAAAAACTTGTAGCAACTACTCAATGTCTAATTGATCCTAGCAAAATTTTAGGTCGGCCGGAAATTCAAGATGGCCGCCACGACTAAAAATTAATTTTCAAAATACAAGTTTGTAGCGACTTCTTCTTGAAAACTGTAAGTGATATTGATATGGGACTTTTTCAAAAATGATCAGCATGACATGATGTTGGTCCTTGTCAAAAATTGTTTTGATTCAACGTTAAACATTGCTGCCAGTGGCCATCTTTGTTTACATAGAGTTATATAGTAAAAACTTGTAGCGACTACTCCTTTGAAACTACTTGGCGGATTTTCATGACACTTTACAGGAATGTTGCTCTTAATGTCTAATTGATCCTAACAAAATTTCAGATCGGCCAGAAATTCAAGATGGCCGCCACAGCTAAAAATAGATTTTTAAAAAAGAAGTTTGTAGTGACTACATCTTGAAAACTATAAGTGATATTGATATGGGACTTTTTGTAAAATGATCAGCATGACATGATGGTTATCAGAGTCACACATTATTTTGATTCAACCTTAAACATGGCTGCCAGTGGCCATCTTTGTTTACATAGAGTTATATAATGAAAACTTGTAGCGACTACTCCTCTGAAACCACTTGACGGATTTTCATGAAACTTCACAGGAATGTTGCTCTTGATGTCTAATTGATCCTAGCAAAATTTCAGGTCGGCCGGAAATTCAAGATGGCCACCACAGCTAAAAATAGATTTTTAAAAAATAAGTTTGTAGCGACTACTTCTTGAAAACTATAAGTGATATTGATATGGGACTTTTTCTAAAATGATCAGCATGACATGATGTTGATCCTAGACGAACATTATTTTGATTCGACGTTAAACATGGCTGCCAGTGGCCATTTTTGTTTACATAGTTATATAGTAAAAACTTGTAGCGACTACTTCTCTGGAACTACTTAAGGGATGTTCATGAAACTTCACAGGAATGTTGCTCTTGATGTCTAGTTGATACTAGAAAAATTTCAGGCTGGCCGGAAAATCAAGGTGGCCGCCACAGCTAAAAATAGATTTATTAAAATAAACAAATTTGTAGACTACTTCTTGAAAACTGTAAGTGATATTGATATGGGACTTTTTCTAAAATGATCAGCATGACATGATGTTGATCCTTGTCGAAAATTATTTTGATTCGACATTAAACATGGGCACCAGTGGCGATCTTTGTTTACATAGAGTTTGTATAGTAAAGATTTGTAGCGACTACTCCTCTGAAACTACTTGACGGATTTTCATGAAACTTCACAGGAATATTGCTCTTGATGTATAGTTGATCCTAGTACAATTTCAGGTCGTCCGGAATTTCAAGATGGCCACCACGGCTAAACATAGATTTTTAAAAACAAGTTTGTAGCGAATATTTCTTGAAAACTGTATTTATTTTGATTCGACAGTAAAAAACATGGCTGTCAGTGGTCATCTTTGTTTACCTGGAGTTATATAGTAAAAAATTCAAATTGTAGTGACTACTCCTCTGAAACTACACGACAGATTTTTATGAAGCTTCACAGGAATGCTGATCTAGCTATCAAAATCTATCAGTAGAGCTTCAAGGTCATTGACCTCTTGACCTCTTGTTTACTAAGATATATCTAAAAGGTGGTAGCATTTAAAATTTGCCAGCTGAGTTGGTACCGAAAAGTTGAGTAGCCCATGGTCTTATAGACTTATGTAGGGAAAACCTAAAATCTTTTAAATTGTTAGCATGGAGTTGTGGGTTTAAATTTAGTTTGAGGGTGTAGTTTTGTTTTGCACTTGTAAAAAAGGTATTGAAAGGAATTGAGTGATGAAACTCCATGATATAAGAGCCATTTTAGCTTGTAGAGCAGCCACAGACCTTGTTTTCTGTTGTTCTTTATTATTATTAATGATCGCTTACCCCTGGTTTATCATGTTTGCTCATTTGAAGTCCCTGGGGTCAAAGATGGCTGTAACCCTGGGGTCCACAGTTTGTCTATAGAGATTTTGCATGTTTTTACATAGACTTACATAAAGAAAGACTTAAAAACACCTTCAGTCATCATTGCAAAAATCCTCAGGTTATTGATTCAGGGCCAAGGCCATCTTGGCCCTCTTGTTTTTGTGTAAGAATTTAATACTATATTATGTCATTCTGTTTAATACTATATTATGTCATTCTGTTTTATCTTGCAGTTGTGATTATATACCGTAGAAGAAAGGCAAAAAAGAAAGAAAAAAAAGGTAATATTAATAGAAAGTTCACGATGATGATTTTTATGCACCCGAAAAGTTTCGGGGGCATATAGTAATCGCACCGTCCGTCTGTCCGGATTCCGTCCGTCATTCCGCAGTTTGTGTCCGGACTGTACCTCCAAAACCCCCTGCATGAATTTTTAATTAACTTGGCACAAGTGATCACCATGACAAGACGATGTGTCGCGCGCAATACCCAGGTCCGTACCTCAAAGGTTAAGGTCACACTTGCAGTTCATAGGTGAAAAACAGGTACGCAATTTTGTGTCCGGACCGTAACGTCACAACCCCTGCAGAGATTTTTAAATAACTTGGCACAAGTGATCACCATGACAAGACGATGTGTCGCGCGCAATACCCAGGTCCGTACCTCAAAGGTCAAGGTCACACTTGCAGTTTATAGGTCAAAAACAGGTACACATTTTCGTGTCCGGACCCTAACATCGCAACCCCTGTAGAGATTTTTGAATTACTTGGCACAAGTGATCACCATAACGACGATGTGTCGCCAGCAAAACCCAGGTGACCGTCTCTCAAAGGTCAAGGACACACTTGCAGTTCATAGGTCAAAAACAGGTACGCAGTTTCGTGTCCGGATCCGTAATGTCCCAACCCATGCAGGGATTTTTGTCTCGCCTTTTCGAAGAAAAAAAGAGACATAGGTGTTGCTTTTCCGGCGGCGACGGTGGCGTCAACATTCAAGTTTTGCGTTTAGATCATTTTCTCACAAACTGTATGCACTAGACCTTTCAAACATTGCTTATAGTTGTATCATGGGTGGTACATCGCAACGTGACAAAGCAAATGTGGAAGTGACCTTGACCCTCCAAGCAGAGGGCAGATAACTTACTAAGTTTTAGGTTCAACTTTTGTGTTTAGGTCACTTTTTCACAAACTGTATGCACACTAGACCTTTCAAACTTTGCTTATAGTTGTATCATGGGTGGTACATCGCAACGTGACAAAGCAAATGTGGAAGTGACCTTGACCCTCCAAGCAGAGGGCAGATAACTTACTAAGTTTTAGGTTCAACTTTTGTGTTTAGGTCACTTTTTCACAAACTGTATGCACACTAGACCTTTCAAACTTTGCTTATAGTTGTATCTTGAGTGGTACATTGCAATGTGGCAAAGCAAATGTGGAAGTGACCTTGACCCTCCAAGCAAAGGGCAGATAACTTAGTAATTTTTACCTTCAACTTTGGCGTTTAGGTCACTTTTTCACAAACTGTATGAACTAAGACCTTTCAAACTTTGCTTATAGTTGTATCTTGAGTGGTACATTGCAACGTGACACAGCAAATGTGGATGTTACCCTCACCATCCAAGCAAAGGGCAGATAACTGTAATTGTTACATTTACATCACTTTCTCATGAACAAGAATTATGCACTAGATGTTTTAAACCTAATTTATAGCTTAATCTTTGGAAGAAAAACTTATTCTAAAGATGTTTTGACTTTTTTTTATTATTAGTAGTATATTATTTTTAGCTCTACTGATCAGAGATCAGCAGAGCTTATGCCGTGGTGCGATGTCCGTCCGTCCGTCTGTTAACTTTTTTTTGTAGCGACTACTCCTCTGAAACTACTTGGCAGATTTTCATGAAACTTTACAGAAATGTTGCCCATGAAGTCTTGTTGATCCTAGCAAAAATTTATGTAGATGTGAAATCCAAGATGGCCGCCACGGCTAAAAATAGATTTTTAAAAAATAAGTTTGTAGCGACTACTTCTTGAAAACTATAAGAGATATTGATATGGGACTTTTTCTAAAATGATCAGGATGACATTATGTTGGTCCTTGTCGAAAATCGTTCTGATTCGACGTTAAACATGGCTGCCAGCGGCCATCTTTGTTTACATCGAGTTATATTATGAAAACTTGTAGCGACTACTCCTCTGAAACTACTTGACGGATTCTCATGAAACTTTACAGGAATGTTGCTCTTGATGTCTAATTGATCCTAGCAAAATTTCAGGTCGGCCGGAAATTCATGATGGCCACCACGGCTAAAAATAGATTTTTAAAAAATAAGTTGGTAGCGACTACTTCTTGAAAACTATAAGAGATATTGATATGGGACTTTTTCTAAAATGATCAGCATGACATGATGGTTATCCGAGTCGAACATTATTTTGATTCGACGTTAAACATGGCTACCAGTGGCCATCTTTGTTTACATAGAGTTATATATTGAAAACTTGTAGCGACTACTAGTCTGAAACTACTTGACGGATTTTCATGAAACTTCACAGGAATGTTGCTCTTGATGTCTAATTGATCCTAGCAAAATTTCAGATCGGCCAGAAATTCAAGATGGCCGCCACAGCTAAAAATAGATTTAAAAAAAATAAGTTTGTAGCGACTACTTCTTGAAAACTATAAGTGATATTGATATGGGACTTTTTCTAAAATTATCAGCATGACATGATGGTTATCCGAGTCGAACATTATTTTGATTCAATGTTAAACATGGCTGTCAGCGGCCATCTTTGTTTACATAGAGTTATAAAATGAAAACTTGTAGCGACTACTCCTCTGAAACTACTTGACAGATTTTCATGAAATTTCACACGAATGTTGCTCTTGATGCCTTATTGATCCTAGCAAAATTTCAGGTCGGCCTGAAATTCAAGATGGCCGCCACTGCTAAAAATAGATTTTAAAAAAACAAGTTTGTAGCGACTTCTTCCTGAAAACAAAATCAAACAGTAGAGCTTCAAGGTCATTGACCTCTTGTTTTTTATATATTTATATTATTTTTTGTATTTTTTTTTTTAATCTTTAATTTTTAATTTTAATTTCTTATTTCATTATTTTTAGCTCTACTGATCAGAGATCAGCAGAGCTTATGCCGTGGTGCGGCGTCCGTCGTCCGTCTGTCCGTCTGTCTGTCCATAAACTTTTTTTTGTAGCGACTACTCCTCTGAAACTACTGAATGGATTTTCATGAAACTTTACAGAAATGTTGCCCATGAAGTCTAGTTGATCCTAGCAAAAATTCATGTTGATGTGAAATCCAACATGGCCACCAATGCTAAAAATAGATTTTTAAAATACAAGTTTGTAGCGACTACTTCTTGAAAACTATAAGTGATATTGATATGGGACTTTTTCTAAAATGATCAGCATGACATTACGGTTATTTGAGTCAAACATTATTTTGATTCGACGTTAAACATGGCTGCCAGTGGCCATCTTTGTTTACATAGAGTTGTATAATGAAAACTTGTAGCGACTACTCCTTTGAAACTACTTGACGGATTTTCATGAAACTTCACACGAATGTTGCTCTTGATGTCTTATTGATCCTAGCAAAATTTCAGGTCGGCCGGAAATTCAAGATGGCCGCCATGGCTAAAATAGATTTTTAAAAAAATAAGTTTTGTAGCGACTACTTCTTGAAAACTATAAGAGATATTGATATGGGACTTTTTCTAAAATGATCAGCATGACATGATGGTAATCCGAGTCGAAATTATTTTGTATCAATTTTAAACATGGCTGTCAGCGGCCATCTTTGTTTACATAGAGTTATATAATGAAAACCTGTAGCGACTACTCCTCTGAAACTACTTGACGGATTTTCCTGAAACTTCACAGGAATGTTGCTCTTGATGTATAATTGATCCTAGCAAAATTTCAGGTCGGCCGGAAATTCAAGATGGCCGCCACGGCTAAAAATAGATTTTCAAAAAACAGGTTTGTAGCGACTGCTTCCTGAAATCAAAATCAATCAGTAGAGCTTCAAGGTCATTGACCTCTTGTTTGTATTTTATTTTTATGCCCCCGAGATTTTTTCGGAATACTAATCGCACAGTCTGTCCGTCCGTCCGGATTCTGTCCGTCCAGTTTCTGTCCGTCTGTCATTCCGAAGTCCGTATCCGGACCGTAACTTCGCAACCCCTGCAGGGATTTTTAAATAACTTGGCACAAGTGATCACCATAACAAGATGATGTGTCGCGCACAAAACCCAGGTCCGTACCTCAAAGGTCAAGGTCACACTTGAAGTTCATAGGTCAAAAACAGGTACGCAATTTTGTGTCCGGACCGTAACGTCACAACCCCTGCAGGGATTTTTAAATAACTTAGCACAAGTGATCACCATAACAAGACGATGTGTCCCACGCAAAACCCAGGTCCGTACCTCAAAGGTCAAGGTCACACTTGAAGTTCATACATTACAGCTCACGTGAAACACACACTTCACTCGATTCGCCGAGTTTGGTCGTATCGAGTTTTGCGCGAATCTACGCGGAGTCAGTGTTTGTACTCGGCGAATTCACGTGGCGAAAATACGCTATTGCCGAGTGATAGCCACTCCGAGTTACTCCGCGTAGAATCCAATAAAGTACACCTTTGAACTCCGTGTACCTCGGCGTGAAGGATGCCGCGTATCTCGGCGTAAGATTTAATTAACTGTAATTTTCCTTCGACGTCGGCCTTTTTTTTTAGAATCAATAGAATATTTCCAATCACGGGCCACCAAGTACATGTATGTAATGTAATAAACATAGGCACGCGCACATAACAAATGCTTGATTGTGACGAGGAGTATTAATCAAATTATGAAGCAACATCATATTGATAAAAACAAGTAGAGGTCTACCAATTACATGCACAAGATGTGTAAACCTTTAAAATGACCTTGCTGTTTGAATTAAATTGGAATTTATAGTCGCACCGACTATATATATACATATATATTCCAATTTAATTCAATTAAAATACGTAATTTAGATAATGTAAACTGTTTTACACTTTAATTGCCCAACCATTTGTATTTCACCAAAAGCCTTGAAATTAACGTAGTTATCGGAATTGGCAATTCAGTGCAATATATTGCTCTCTAAACATATTACAACTTTCTTTTCAGGTAAAAGTTTGATCAGCAAATAGATTTATATTGGTGCACAAGTTCGTACATCATGTTTCTGTTGATTATGTGCAGAATAGTACCGCAGATAACGAAAAGCAAGTGCAATCAGATTAATTTCATTACCTATTGTATACCCGAGTGCCCGCTATGAGTATGGCATAGATCAATACACACGTTTTATATTTAATATTCAAGTATAGCACAGTCTAGATAAAAGTGTATAGACATATTCAACTGCAAGTTACATGTAAAAATATTCAGGCTTATTTCAGTTTTACTTCTGTTAAATTTGTGAATAAGGGAATTCGCCAGGGCGATGTCTTTAGACCTATTTAATTACTTTTGGAATATGTAAATTGCGTAAGATGTTGCTTGGTATAACTTAATGGACGCAGTATCCAACTCGTTTGATAAATTCAATATTAATCAGGCACTCGTGTAAGATCATTATATAATAAACATTGATAAGGAAAAAAAACAATAGATGCAGGTAGTCACAATTGTAAAAAACATCATAGATTACGGAAATCAACAAGATCCCTTTCACTATATATTGAATTTATTGAACAATTTGGATAAAATTCTCGCATAGCCTCACATCATTTAATTTTATCAAACTCATTTGATAAATTCAATATTAATCAGGCACTCGTGTAAGATCATTATTAAACATCGATAAGAACCAATAGATGCAGGTAGACACTATTAAAAAAAAAAGTCCCCCTCCGACTAAAACTACGATTTAATTTTAATTACTTTTGGAATATGTAAATCGCGTAAAATGCTGCTTGGTATAACTTAATGGACGCAGTATCCAACTCGTTTGATAAATCGATATTAATCAGGCACTCGTGTAAGATCATTATTAAACATCGACAAGAAAAACAAACAGTAGATGCAGGTAGACACAATTGTAAAAAAAAAGTCACCCTCCCACTAAAACTACGATTTAATTTGTGAATAGAGGAATTCGCCAGGGCGATGCCAATTTAATTACTTTTGTAAATCGCGTAAGATGCTGCATGGTATAACTTAATGGACACAGTCTTCCTCAGTTATTAAGAAAAATATATGTAATGAAAATGGCTTCAAATCCAAAAATAAAACCCAGCGATATCATACAAATGTGTACAAAATGTCTTACCTTTTCTGACGTTCTGAAAAAGCCGCTCGTGCGGATTTGGTGCTTCTTGTCGATGTCGTACTGAACCAGGAAGCAAGTATCTTCCTTGTTTAGTAGCTCTAAGTGTCATTGTTACTAGTAACAGTATTCACAATATCACAAATAAAACATGCTTGTATATTAAAACATGAGGACTCTGTGTTTTTGTTTCTTATTAATTCACAATAGTTTAGTGTTTTTCTTATTAATTCACAATAGTTTAGTGTTTGTTAGCAGATGGTAATATGTAACTGAGTGATCACAAACCAAGAATGATGTAGATGTTGCGATATATCGACTAGACTACACCATATGAATCAGAAGGAATGAGTTATGCTCCCAAAACTGGATTCGAGTTTGGGATGACAGTAGGGTGTGTGAGGTTTGGTGCACCCTAGAACCTGGTTTAAACCCCAGTCTTTTTTGCCACTGACCGTTTGAAGATGACAGCCCTATTGTCAACCTTTTTTTGTGTGTTTTTGACGTCATATTCCTTATTAACATTTCCATTCATGTTTGTCGTTTTGCGTTTTAGAGTTAACTGTATTCTGGGGAAGCTGCTTTTCCTGTTCGACTTTTATACTTTTTTTTAAGTGTTTCTACGACCAAACTTCTGTTAACAATAATGGATGCCCTGGTTACTAGGTTAAAGGATAATTTTACATCATATAGCTCGACTAATTAGAGATCACCAGAGCTTATGCCGTGGTGCGGCGTCCGTCGTCCGTCTGTCCGTAAACTTTTATTTGTAGCGACATCTCCTCTGAAACTACTGGATGGATATTCATGGAACTTTACATAAATGTTGCCCATAAAGTCTAGTTGATACTAGCAAAAATTCATGTTGATATGAAATCCAAGATGGCCGCCAAAGCTAAAAATAGAGTTTTAAAATACAAGTTTGTAGCGACTACTTCTTGAAAAGTATAAGTGATATTGATATGGGACTTTTTCTAAAATGATCAGCATGACATGATGTTGGTCCTTGTCAAAAATCGTTTAGATTCAACGTTAAACATGGCTGCCAGCGGCCATCTTTGTTTACATAGAGTTATATAGTAAAAACTTGTAGCGACTACTCCTCTGAAACTCGTTGGCGGATTTTCATGAAACTTTACAGGAATGTTTCTCTTGATGTCTAGTTGATCCTAGAAAAATTTCAGGTCGGCCGGAAATTGAAGATGGCCGCCACGGCTAAAAATAGATTTTTAAAAAATAAGTTTGTAGCAACTACTTCTTGAAAACGATAAGTGATATTGATATGTGTCTTTTCCTAAAATGATCAGTATGACATGATGTTGATCCTTGTCGAAAATTATTTTGATTCGACGTTAAACATGGCTGCCAGTGGCCATCTTTGTTTACATAGAGTTATATAATGAAAACTTGTAGCGACTACTCCTCTGAAACTACTTGACGGATTTTCATGAAACTTCACACGAATGTTGCTCTTGATGTCTAATTGATCCTAGCAAAACTTCAGGTCGGCCGGAAATTCAAGATGGCTGCCACGGCTAAAAATAGATTTTCAAAAAACAAGTTTATGGCGACTTCTTGAAAACTATAAGTGATATTGATATGGGACTTTTTCTAAAATGATGAGCATGTCATAATGTTGGTCCTTGTCAAAAATCGTTTTGATTCAATGTTAAACATGGCTGTCAGCGGCCATCTTTGTTTACATAGAGTTATCTACTAAAAATTTGTAACGACTACTCCTCTGTAACTACTCGACGGATTTTCATGAAACTTTACAGGAATGTTGCTCTTGATGTCTAATTGATCCTAGAAAAATTTCAAATCGGCCGGAAATTCAAGATGGCCACCATGGCTAAAAATAGATTTTCAAATTCAAGTTTGTAGCGACTACTTCTTGAAAACTATAAGTGATATTGATATGGGACTTTTTCTGAAATGATCAGTATGACATGATGTTGATCCTTGTCAAAAATTATTTTGATTTGACATTAAACATGGCCGCCAGCGGCCATCTTTGTTTACATAGAGTTATATAATGAAAACTTGTAGCGACTACTCCTATTAAACTACTTGATGGATTTTCATGAAACTTCACAGGAATGTTGACCTAGCTATCAAAAATCTATCAGTAGAGCTTCAAGGTCATTGACCTCTTGTTTTTATAAATAGATAGCCTACTGCAGTGTTAAATATTTCATCATGTATTATTATTGGTGCGACGGATTGCAGCAGGTGCTGTTCATAAAAAAACACACCATACTTTTGAACATTTTCATATGTCAAGGAAATTGTCAATGGACAGACTAAATTCATAATATGTTTTTTTTTCAAATAACTTGTAATTAAGGAATTATAAGGCCAGTATCAACTTTTTTTGTTGATCAACCCTCGTCTTTGACAAAAGCAGCAAATATTTTTATAAAGTTGGTCTTAAAATCCACTTACTTAGGTTCATACCACGCTAACCAAATATGTATTTACATACATGTATATACTGTACTTTACCGACTCAGTATACATATTACATAACATATTTTATTTATCCAAGAGAATACAACGATACGTCCCTAATTATCTATACTAGTGTAATGGAAGCGTGATCTAACCTGGTTACTGCGACATGTACATGTAGAGTACATGTTTACAATATCGTAACTCTGCTCAGTACACATGAAAACGCCTGATTCAGAGTCCTGACCATGGCAACGCGCTTGACAACGTGTAAGACAACGTGTGCTAAGAAATAGAGTGTATTTAAGTTTTGTGTTTGGAAGCTAGCATTGGTTGCCGTTACAGATTAAAACTAAATATTTATTTCGTCCTCATGACAGTTGTGTTTAATTGCATTTGAGAGTACAGCAGCACAAACGTCAACTATAAGGTAACTTTATTACTCTCACGCACAGTGTACATTTACAACAAACATAAAAATAAAACACGTAGATCTATGCAGATGTACATTACCTGTACGAATGCCGTTCATCCTTGTATCAGACATAAACATTCAAGTCCGATAAAAAGGTCATTTACCTGAATAATTGACGACTCGGCGAATGCCGAGTTCGATTTGCCGAGGCCGAGTTCGTCTACACGGATTATCTCGGCGAAGTTACGCTAGTCGTTCGTCACGTAGCTGATTTCCACTCGGCGTAGTTTTATCGTCCAAACTCCGCGTAATTATGCGATTTCTGAATTCCTCACTCGGAGTGAAAGAGTAAAGTGTGGGTTTTGCGTGAGCTGTACTGTAGGTAAAAAACAGGTACGCAATTTCGTATCCGGACCGTTACGTCACAACCCCTGCAGGGATTTTTAAATAACTTGGCATAAGTGATCACCATAACAAGATGATGTGTTGCGCGCAAAACCCAAATTCGTACCTCAAAGGTCAAGGTTACACTTGAAGTTTATAGGTCAAAAACAGGTACGTAATTTCGTGTCCGGACCGTAACGCCACAACCCCTGCAGGGATTTTTAAATTACTTGCACAATTGATCACCATAACAAGACGCTGTGTCGCGTGCAAAACCCAGGTCCGTACCTCAAAGGTCAAGGTCACACTTGCAGTTCATAGGTCAAAAACAGGTACTCAATTTCGTGTCCGGACCGTAACGTCACAATCCCTGCAGGGATTTTTAAATAACTTGGCACAAGTGATCACCATAACAAGACGATGTGTCGCGCGCAGAACCCAGGTCTTCAAGGTCAAGGTCACATTTGGAGGTCAGGAGTCAAATTGTGTCCGGTCAATAACTCTGGCATTCATAGTCGGATTTTCAAATAACTTTGTACAAGTGTTCACCACAACAAGACGATGTGTCGCGCAAAAAATCAAGGTCTGTGGCCTAACGCCGTGTTAGCAGGTAGCATTCCTGTACCTATTGCATTTTTTTCCGGTTCGTTGATTTTTGATGGAGTTAGGCCCCTTGACATTTTTAGCTTGACTGATCAGAGATCAGCAGAGCTTATGCTGTGGTGCGGCGTCCATCGTCCGTCTGTCTGTCCGTCCGTAAACTTTTTTTTGTAGCGACTACTCCTCTGAAACTACTGAATGGATTTTCATGAAACTTTACAGAAATGTTGCCCATGAAGTCTAGTTGATCCTAGCAAAAATTCATGTTCATGTGAAATCCAAGATGGCCGCCAAATCTAAAAACAGGTTTTTAATAACAAGTTTGTAGCGACTATTTATTCAAATCTCTAAGTGCCCCGTGTGGTTCTCGGGGGCCCCGTTTGGTCACGGGGCAAAGAATAGTGCCACTGCAGATCCCTTTGGAGGGATAGGCAGAGGGGTAGAATCCCCCCAAATTCATGTTCATTTTATCATTTTTTGTTCATGTTCATTAAAGGTCTTCATCATGATCCCTGCATTGTTTCAGGTGCTATCTCGCTCGCATCAAAAGAGCAGTGGCAGAAAAACAATAACGTGGCTCCAGCGTAAATGGAGTTTCTACGATAGAATTGCAGCAACTCTGCAGTTCAGGGTGAGGAGGTTCTAGGCCCATTTTCCATATTTTATCTCGATGTACATGGAAGATGAGCCTGGCATGTTCATGCCTTTTAGGCGCCATATAACCTGTTCATGTGTTGGTGCGCCTTAAAACACCAATTCAATCAATCAAAACTCTAAGTGATATTGATATGGGACTTTTTCTAAAATGATCAGCATGACATGATGTTGGTCCTTATTAAAAATCGTTTTGATTCGACGTTAAACATGGCTGCCAGCGGCCATCTTTGTTTACATAGATTTATATAAAGAAAACTTGTAGCGACTACTCCTCTGAAACTACTTGACGGACTTTCATGAAACTTCACAGGAATGTTGCTCTTGATCACTTATGCCAAGATCAGCAGAGCTTATGCCGTGGTGCGGCGTCCGTCTGTCTGTCTGTCCGTAAAATTTTATTTGTAGCGACAACTCCTCTGAAACTACTGGATGGATATTCATGAAACTTTACAGAAATGTTGCCCATAAAGTCTAGTTGATCCTAGCAAAAATTCATGTTGATGTGAAATCCAAGATGGCCACCAAAGCTAAAAATAGAGTTTTAAAATACAAGTTTGTAGCGACTACTTCTTGAAAACTATAAGTGATATTGATATGGGACTTTTTCTAAAATGATCAGCATGACATGTTGTTGATCGTTGTCAAAAATCGTTTTGATTCAACGTTAAACATGGCTGCCAGCGGCCATCTTTGTTTACATAGAGTTATATAGTAAAAACTTGTAGCGACTACTCCTCTGAAACTACTTGACGGATTGTCATGAAACTTTACAGGAATGTTGCTCTTGATGTCTAATTGATCCTAGCATGAAATTCAAGATGGCCGTCACAGCTAAAACATAGCTGCCAGTGGCCATCTTTGGTTACATAGAGTTATATAGTAAAAACTTTTAGCGACTACTCCTCTGAAACTACTTGACGGATTTTCATGAAACTTCACAGGAATATTGCTCTTAATGTCTAATTGATCCTAGCAAAATTTCAGGTCGGCCGGAAATTCAAGATGGCCGCCACGGTTAAAAATAGATTTTCAAAAAACAAGTCTGTAGCGACTACTTCCTGAAATCAAAATCAATCAGTAGAGCTTCAAGGTCATTGACCTCTTGTTTGTTTTTAGCTCTACTGATCAGAGATCAGCAGAGCTTATGCCGTGGTGCGGCGTCCGTCGTCCGTCTGTCCGTCTGTCCGTCCGTCTGTCCGTTAACTTTTATTTGTAGCGACTACTCCTCTGAAACTACTGGATGGATATTCATAAAACTTTACAGAAATGTTGCCCATGAAGTCTAGTTGATCCTAGCAAAAATTCATGTTGATGTGAAATCCAAGATGGCCGCCAAAGCTAAAAATAGATTTTTTAAATTCAAGTTTGTAGCGACTACTTCTTGAAAACTATAAGTGATATTGATATGGGACTTTTTCTAAAATGATCAGCATGACATGATGTTGGTTTTTGTCGAAAATCGTTTTGATTTGACGTTAAACATGGCTGCCAGCGGCCATCTTTGTTTACATAGAGTTATATAATGAAAACTTGTAGCGACTACTCCTCTGAAACTACTTGACGGATTTTCATGAAACTTCACAGGAATGTTGCTCTTGATGTCTAAATGATCCTAGCAAAATTTCAGGTTGGCCGGAAATTCAAGATGGCCGCCACGGCTAAAAAAAAAATTCAAAATACAAGTTTGTAGCCACTACTTCTTGAAAACTATAAGTGATATTGATATGGGAGATTTTCTAAAATGATCAGCATGACATGATGTTGGTCCTTATCAAAAATCGTTTTGATTCGACGTTAAACGTGGCTGCCAGCGGCCATCTTTGTTTACATAGAGTTATATAGTAAAAACTTGTAGCGACTACTACTCTGAAACTACTTGACGGATTGTCATGAAACTTTACAGGAATGTTGCTCTTGATGTCTTATTGATCCTAGAAAAATTTCAGGTCGGCCGGAAATTCAAGATGGCCATCACAGCTAAAAATAGATTTTTAAAAAATAAGTTTGTAGCGACTACTTCTTGAAAACTATAAGTGATATTGATATGGGACTTTTTCTAAAATGATCAGCATGACATGATGTAGATCCTTGTGGAAAATTATTTTGATTCGACGTTAAACATGGCTGCCAGTGGCCATCTTTGGTTACATAGAGTTATGTAGTAAAAACTTGTAGCGACTACTCCTCTGAAACTACTTGGCGGATTGTCATGAAACCTCACAGGAATGTTGCTCTTGATGTCTAATTGATTCTAGAAAAATTTCAGGTCGGCCGGAAATTCAAGATGGCCGTCACAGCTAAAAATAGATTTGTAAAAAATAAGTTTGTAGAGACTACTTCTTGAAAACTATAAGTGATATTGATATGGGACTTTTTCTAAAATGATCAGCATGACATGGTGTAGATCCTTGTGGAAAATTATTTTGATTCGACGTTAAACATGGCTGCCAGTGGCCATCTTTGGTTACATAGAGTTATATAGTAAAAACTTGTAGCGACTACTTCTCTGAAACTACTTGACGGATGTTCATGAAACTTCACAGGAATGTTGCTCTTGATGTCTAGTTGATCCTAGAAAAAATTTAGGTCGGCCGGAAATTCAAGATGGCCGCCACAGCTAAAAATAGATTTAAAATAAATAAGTTTGTAGCGACTACTTCTTCAAAACAATAAGAGATATTGATATGGGACTTTTTCTAAAATGATCAGTATGACATGATGTTGGTCCTTGTCGAAAATCGTTTTGATTTGACATTAAATATGGCTGCAGCGGCCATTTTTGTTTACATAGAGTTATATAATGAAAACATGTAGCGACTACTCTGAAACTACTTGATGGACTTTCATGAAACTGCACAGGAATGTTGCTCTTAATGTCTTATTGATCTTAGCAAAATTTCAGGTCGGCCGGAAATTCAAGATGGCCGCCACGGTTAAAAATAGATTTTCAAAAAACAAGTCTGTAGCGACTACTTCCTGAAATCAAAATCAATCAGTAGAGCTTCAAGGTCATTGACCTCTTGTTTATTATTAGTATATATGTTTTTGTTTAATTTTTTTTTAAATATATATACAGTCGAACCTCGATAGTTCGAAGTCAGCGGGACCATAGGGATATGTTCGAGCTATCGGTGGTTTCGAGGCATCGAGGTAACGGTAAAAAACAAAATATCTATCCGAATTTGTGTACCGGCCGAAATAGTGTTACTTGTGTAAGTGATGTATCGTTCTCAGTATGTTTTTTATGTTCATGCATGTTTGTTTAAACCTCATAATGGATATATAACATGTAATAGTTACACTGAAAATACAAGAAAAACTGCAATAATGTGTTTGTTTTATCATTTATTTAAAGAAATATCACACGAATAGATTTTAACATACATTGTACATTCCGGAAGTCCGAATAATGAGAACAAGGTAAGACTGGTTTCGGTACAGAAAATTGAATAGAATAGACAATAGCGTAGCACATAATTCACTGTTGAAATATCTTACTACATATACGTTTTTGTTTATACAGTTGTTTTTAATTAAAAAAAGTTTGTAATGAGGGATTGCTTTGCACACGACTTCATCAATTCATCTTTCAGAACTAATTAAAAAGTGAACACGCTTTATTTGAATTATTGTTTTATTTTTATTAAAACCAATCAACAGACATTATTTAATTAGAAAATCAACGTGTTTAATTGATGGTAGTTAACAGTAAACGAAGTTCACTAAACATAAATTTTATCTGTCTATTATCGCTTTTCAATCATGAATGTTCGCACCTTTAACAATCAACTTTATCTGTTTTTTTCGCACTATGATCAAAATTGCTTCAAACAAATACAAACGCGCCAATTACAATTAATATGGCCGACGTCGCATGGCAACGGATCATCACCTTCGATTAAGCGAGGTTTAAATTCACACAAAAATGGATCTTCGGACCGTAAAAAGTATTCGAGTGAGACAGGGTATGCGAGAAATAATATTCGAATAATCAAGGTTAAGTTACATTGAATTATATAGGAGTTGTGTCGGGACAGGAAAATGTGTTCGAGTTACCGATGGTATTTGAATCACCGGTGTTCGAGCTATCGAGGTTCGACTGTATATCTATTTTTTTTGAAATTTTTTGTTTATTTG
Source organism: Cyrtodaria siliqua (assembly GCA_037043455.1). Classification (NCBI taxonomy): domain Eukaryota; kingdom Metazoa; phylum Mollusca; class Bivalvia; order Adapedonta; family Hiatellidae; genus Cyrtodaria; species Cyrtodaria siliqua. The sequence goes on along the minus strand of JAWPHD010004735.1, from coordinate 112,315 downwards.
ATTGATTTATATTTTATTTTATTTATGATTTTTAGCTCTATTGATCAGAGATCAGCAGAGCTTATGCCGTGGTGCGGCGTCCGTCGTCCGTCCGTCCGTCCGTCTGTCCGTCTGTCCGTTAACTTTTATTTGTAGCGACTACTCCTCTGAAACTACTGGATGGATATTCATAAAACTTTACAGAAATGTTGCCCATGAAGTCTAGTTGATCCTAGCAAAAATTCATGTTGATGTGAAATCCAAGATGGCCGCCAAAGCTAAAAATAGATTTTTTAAATTCAAGTTTGTAGCGACTACTTCTTGGAAACTATAAGTGATATTGATATGGGACTTTTTCTAAAATGATCAGCATGACATGATGTTGATCCTTGTCGAAAATCGTTTTGATTTGACGTTAAACATGGCTGCCAGCGGCCATCTTTGTTTACATAGAGTTATATAATGAAAACTTGTAGCGACTACTCCTCTGAAACTACTTGACGGATTTTCATGAAACTTCACAGGAATGTTGCTCTTGATGTCTAAATGATCCTAGCAAAATTTCAGGTCGGCCGGAAATTCAAGATGGCCGCCACGGCTAAAAATAAATTTTCAAAATACAAGTTTGTAGCGACTACTTCTTGAAAACTAAAAGTGATATTGATATGGGACTTTTTCTAAAATGATCAGCATGACATGATGTAGATCCTTGTGGAAAATTATTTTGATTCGACTTTAAACATGGCTGCCAGTGGCCATCTTTGTTTACATAGAGTTATATAGTAAAAACTTGTAGCGACTACTCCTCTGAAACTACTTGGCGGATTGTCATGAAACCTCACAGGAATGGTGCTCTTGATGTCTTATTGATTCTAGAAAAATTTCAGGTCGGCCGAAAATTCAAGATGGCCGTCACAGCTAAAAATAGATTTGTAAAAAATAAGTTTGTAGACTACTTCTTGAAAACTATAAGTGATATTGATATGGGACTTTTTCTAAAATGATCAGCATGACATGATGTAGTTAGCTCTACTGATCAGAGATCAGCAGAGCTTATGCCGTGGTGCGGCGTCCGTCGTCCGTCCGTCCGTCCGTCTGTCTGTCCGTCCGTCTGTCCGTCTGTCCGTTAACTTTTATTTGTAGCGACTACTCCTCTGAAACTACTGGATGGATATTCATAAAACTTTACAGAAATGTTGCCCATGAAGTCTAGTTGATCCTAGCAAAAATTCATGTTGATGTGAAATCCAAGATGGCCGCCAAAGCTAAAAATAGATTTTTTAAATTGAAGTTTGTAGCGACTACTTCTTGGAAACTATAAGTGATATTGATATGGGACTTTTTCTAAAATGATCAGCATGACATGATGTTGATCCTTGTCGAAAATCGTTTTGATTTGACGTTAAACATGGCTGCCAGCGGCCATCTTTGTTTACATAGAGTTATATAATGAAAACTTGTAGCGACTACTCCTCTGAAACTACTTGACGGATTTTCATGAAACTTCACAGGAATGTTGCTCTTGATGTCTAAATGATCCTAGCAAAATTTCAGGTCGGCCGGAAATTCAAGATGGCCGCCACGGCTAAAAATAAATTTTCAAAATACAAGTTTGTAGCGACTACTTCTTGAAAACTAAAAGTGATATTGATATGGGACTTTTTCTAAAATGATCAGCATGCCATGATGTTGGTCCTTATCAAAAATCGTTTTGATTCGACGTTAAACGTGGCTGCCAGCGGCCATCTTTGTTTACATAGAGTTATATAGTAAAAACTTGTAGCGACTACTCCTCTGAAACTACTCGACGGATTGTCATGAAACTTTACAGGAATGTTGCTCTTGATGTCTAATTGATCCTAGAAAAATTTCAGGTCGGCCGGAAATTCAAGATGGCCGTCACAGCTAAAAATAGATTTGTAAAAAATAAGTTTGTAGACTACTTCTTGAAAACTATAAGTGATATTGATATGGGACTTTTTCTAAAATGATCAGAATGACATGATGTAGATCCTTGTGGAAAATTATTTTGATTCGACGTTAAACATGGCTGCCAGTGGCCATCTTTGGTTACATAGAGTTATATAGTAAAAACTTGTAGCGACTTCTTCTCTGAAACTACTTGACGGATGTTCATGAAACTTCACAGGAATGTTGCTCTTGATGTATAGTTGATCCTAGAAAAATTTCAGGTCGGCCGGAAATTCAAGATGGCCGCCACAGCTAAAAATAGATTTAAAATAAATAAGTTTGTATCGACTACTTCTTCAAAACAATAAGAGATATTGATATGGGACTTTTTCTAAAATGATCAGTATGACATGATGTTGGTCCTTGTCGAAAGTCGTTTTGATTTGACGTTAAACATGGCTGCCAGCGGCCATTTTTGTTTACATAGAGTTATATAATGAAAACATGTAGCGACTACTTCTCTGAAACTACTTGACGGACTTTCATGAAACTTCACAGGAATATTGCTCTTAATGTCTTATTGATCTTAGCAAAATTTCAGGTCGGCCGGAAATTCAAGATGGCCGCCACGGTTAAAAATAGATTTTCAAAAAAACAAGTCTGTAGCGACTACTTCCTGAAATCAAAATCAATCAGTAGAGCTTCAAGGTCATTGACCTCTTGTTATTTTTAATTTGTATTTCTTTTTTTTTTGAATCTGTATTTTTTTTTTTTGTGTTTTTTTCCGATTAGTTGATTTTTGATGAAGTTACGGTCCCTTGACATTTTTACTTTTAAATTTCTTGTCGACGCTACTGTACTCCTCCTAAACGCCTTGTTGGATTTCGACGAAACTTGGCAGGAAGCATCAGTTATATGTCTAGTTGTGCATATCGCGTTTTTGTTCCAGTTTGCTGATTTATGACTGAGTTATGGCACTTTGACATTTTTTACTTTAAATTTCTTGCGGTGCTACTGCTCCTAAACGGCTTGTTGGATTTCTACAAAATTTGGGTGGAAGCCTCAGTATGATGTCTAGTTGTGCAAAGCGCGGAAAACCAGCTAGATATTGTTAATATCGACAGGTTATGGCCCTTGATTTGTTGAAAAATGCTATATTGTATTTTCCTTTGTTAAATCTATAGGAAAAGAGAGCTATATCTAGCTATATCTATCTAAATCTTTGTTAAATCCGTACTTACTTCATTTTTTATCTGATCTTTACCATGTTTGTTTAGAATGTTAATATACCCACCCCCTCCACCCCCCCCCCACCCCCAATCCCCACCCCATTTTTATGAAATTTCATTCATAGCAGAAGTGGGACAAATTAAAAAATACCCATGCCAGACTAGACACAGGAGACTTATTGCCCATGATTACTAGGTGAGCGATTTAAGGCCATCCTATCCCTGTTGTTTTTGCAATGTTGTAAAAAAAGTACTGATGGGAATTTTATGTCGACAACCCTTGATATAAGAGCCGTTTTAGCCAGTAGAGCATCCACAGGCCCTCTTGGGCCTCTTGTTTTTAATAGAATGGCATTTTGCTTTAAAACAAATGCACTTAAATGTCATCTCAGCAAAAGCAAACGGCAAACTCCATTGTTTTTAGTTACTAAAATTTGTACAAACTTTCATTTAAGCACCATTGACGTTTTTGTCTCGCCTTTTGAAAAAATGCGAGACATAGGTGCCGCTAACGTTAGCGGGCTCGACGGCGTCAACATATTGTATTATAACTTTTTTGTCCTTGGGAGTAGAATGTTCAAATTTCATATATAACCTCCTGCTCATTGCCCGTCTTAATGCCAATAACTTCCAGCCCTGCAACTGACCGTGGGTCAGAGTCAAGGTCACTTAAATACATAAATATTGACGGTACATGTATTTTACTGACCTTGACTCCGACCCACGGTCAGTTGCAGGGCTGGAAGTTATTAGCATTAAGACAGTCAATGACCAGGAGGTTATATATGAAATTTGAACATTCTACTCCCAAGGACAAGAAAGTTATAATACAATATGTCAGCGTTAGAATTTTGAACATTTTTGTTAACATTTCGGTTAACATTTCGGTTAAGTTCTTATAACTTATTTCTCCTTTGGAGTAGAGTGTTCAAATTTCATATATAACTTCACTGGTTATTGTTCTTCTTATTCCAGTAATTATCAGTCTCCAACTGACCCTGTGTCAAGGTCAGTTACCTCTTAAATGCATCTACCGGCTCCAAAAAAAATGTGTTAAAGTGCGTTAAATTATTATAACTTTGTTGTTCTTTGGAGTAGAGTGTTCAAATTTCATATATAACCTCACTGGTCATTGTTCTTCTTATTTCAGCGACTTCCAGCCCTACAGCTGACCCTTGGTCAAGGTCAGGGTCACTTTAATAAATGTATATTCTCCAAATTTCACATTGTTTTCGCAGCACTGCAGCAATGTACAGTGTTCAAAATCTCGTATATAAACTCACTGGACATTGTTCCTGTCCAGCCAAGCGACTTCCAGCCCTCCAGCTGACCCTTGGTCAAGGTCAGGGTCACTTTAATAAATGTATATTCTCCAAATTTCACATTGTTTTCTCAGCACTGCAGCAATGTACAGTGTTCAAAATCTCATATATAAACTCACTGGACATTGTTCTTGTCCAGCCATAAACTCATTGTTCTTGTCCAGCCATAATCTGTATAGCTTTATTCTTTTTTAAATGCATACACATTCCAATTTTCATGTGAGTTTTATAAGGTTTGACAGGAACTTAATTGCATTATCTTTTTTATGTAGCTACTGCAACAAGCTGGGTAATTTGATACTCCAGCAAAGGTTTATCAAAAGTGTCTATCTTTGGAAGGTTAACTTTTTACTAACTCTCCGATAAATTCAAAAAATATATTACAAATTCCCTTTAATACTGTCTTGATAGCATACTGCCAGATAATGAACTTCGATAAAAGCAACAGTTATTGCTACTATTTATGGAAGTTTAAGAATTAATAACAATTGAGTAAAAATGCGTCTTTCATAGCAGTATAGAACAGTATTACATTAATTATATGTATTGACATTTTCCCTGATAAGTGATAATTGAAGCAATTACAGTATACAGCCAGCAATCTAATTTATTGTTTGCAGCTGGGTAATTTGATACTCCAGTAATTATAAATTCTCTTAAAGGTACACATGACAATCTGAACGTTTTAAAATCACAAGGTCACTAGTATTTCTGCACAACTTGTATTTGTTCAATCATTAAAATTAATTACACTAAAATAAATATGAAGTAAATTATGTTCAACTTATGGTAAAATCAGTGAGAAACATTGAAAACTTAATTTATTTATATGCAAGTAACTAGGTTTAAGAATATGATACTGGATATATAAATCGAAACAATATTTGCAATGCTTCATAAACACTTCAAGATTGCCATATGTCCCTTTAAGATAATGAAATGAATGAATGTATACAATTTGCCATTACCATTGTAACATACTGCCATGCTAAAACCAGCAACAGAATTACATTAATTTTAATATGAGTTGACATTTCTTGATAAAGCATGATACATGCAGTCAGTTCCTGAAACAATACAAATTGGCAAATTACATCAAGTCCAATGTGTAGTTTCTGCAGATAGCTATCAGGTATTAAAGGGAACTCGAGTACATCAGGCTTTGGGGCCTAATTTAAAACATAATGAAGTATAAAATTATCAATTTAAGAGTGAAGTAGTTCATAAATATAGATGGAACATTAACAGTTTCCTATAATACACTGTAACAAAAATTATAATTTAAAACAATCTTTAAGTCCATAGAGTACCGGCATGCACTTTGCATAATGTTCATTATAGACTTTGACTAATCAATTGCTGTAATGATGATGTCACATTCAGTTTTAAATGTTTCACTCCTGATAATAATGCAGGACCTTTATAAATGATGAACTTTTGTGTTGTTTTAATCCAGGAATTGAATTGCATGCATAACTATCAACATTCAAAATTTAAGGCATGTTATTTTAATATTCAATTAACTACCACAGGGGCAGGATTGCAAAATCAAAATCCGGTGTATAGAATGGTAATGCTTGTCCATCCTATAATATTTGCATTTAGCTTCATTTATTGAAAACTATGAATGCTATCAGTCTTGCTTGACTTTGTTAACAATTGCTATTAACCCTCGATTTTGTCAAGATGAAGGTCGCTTGAAACATGTATGATGGACATGTTTCTTTAGGCGAGACATCATGTTGCGCGCAACTCTTGTTATTTTTAAGTCCAGCCCCCATTAGGCGAGACATGTGAATCCGCGGATTTCTTGTTCATCCTATCTTTGCCAAACGTTACCAGATTGTTACTATCAATGAAAGCTCAGACAAGTTCGAAAACTAGCCATATCGGGCTAGTAACAGCGGAGACATGGCCCTTGGTTTAGTTAAAAATGCTATATTTTGCCTCTTTAGGACGATAGGGGCTTTATGAGATTGTTAATGTCGTTGAAAGCTCGAACAAGTTTGAAAACCATTTATATTGGACTAGTAACAGCGGAGTTATGGCTCTTGATTTAGTTCAAAATGCTATATTTTGCCTCGTTAAGACGATAGGGGCTTCATTGTTCATCCGATCTTTACCAAACTTTATCAAATTGTTAATATCAATGAAAGCTCGGACAAGTTCGTAAAAACCATCCATATCGCACCAGTAACACAGGGGCACAGACTAACTCTATTTAGCTAGGAGCCAGCTGGGCCCCTGACTTAGGTTTTTTAGGGGCCCAGCCCAAAAGTTAGGGGCCCAACAAAATATTACTTTATTTTACCACTCGGGTGCATAATTTATGAACAATTACATGCCATTACTCCGTGTTTATTGAATATTATAAACAACATTACTGATCGTTACAAGTCCAAGTTATCTATTTAATTATAAATAGTATTGTTAATGAGTTTTCTTATAAATGATCACAACTAGAATATGTAAATTATTGTAATAAAAGATTTAAAAAGATTAGATATCATTAAATTAATGTTTTATTTCGTTACAAATATTTTATCTTGACATACAGTTTTAAAATTAATGTATGAGACCTTTTCTATCAACATGATTCTCTGCCATATAATTATTATTGATGATTTCTAAAAGCACCACATTTTATTAATCAAAAGCGCCGCGTTTTACAATATCCAAAAACCGGAAGTGAAACCTAATTATTTCCCCTTCAAATTATAACACGAATTTATGATCGTGTGTAAAAAAACACTACCATGTCTGTTTTAATGTTGATTTTATACCAGCAAATTTTACTTGTACTCAGGTTGCACATCTAATTTTACATTGACATTCGAAGCGCAGAGTACCATAACATGCAGTTTTGTGGGAAACCGTACATCGCAACATCTCGAACATTGTCTTGTTTCCGCATTGGAAAAATAAAAACAAACGTTTGTTTCGTTATTATTTTGTTAAGGGTTTATCTATTTCGGCCAAAAGTATGTAGTTCACGGGCCCAAAGCAAAATCTGCGGGGTAAAATCCTCGAACTTAAATGTTTGTGTTGAATGATTACACTTTTCGTTTTTTGGATTGAATATTTTTGGTCACCACATGGGCGCGTGAAAGTCAAATTTTGGTCGCCCAGACCATTTTTTACTTGCCAATGGCGACTGGACGAGTGCTAATTTGTGCCAATGTAACAGCGGAGTTAATGCCCTTGATTTAGTTCAAAAAGCTATATTTTGCCTCGTTAAGACAATAGGGCCTTCATTTTTCATCCGATCTTTACCGAACTTTATCATATTGTTAATTCAATGAAAGCTCGGTCAAGTTCGAAAACCAGCCAGATTGGTCCAGTAACAGTGGAGTTATGGCCCTTGATTTTGTTAAAAATGCTATAATTTAACTCGTCGTACGAAAGGGCCTTCATTTTGCATCTGATCTTTATCAAACTTTACCAGATTTTATGACTTTTATATAATTTTGTTTTGATTTTTTTTTTTAATGGTTTGATTTGTTGATTTTTTAATATTTTTTTTTTTTTAGCTCTATGTTGGACCAGTCGGATCAGTAACAGAGGAGTTATGGCTCTTGATTGAGTTATTCTATTAAAAATGCTATATTTTGCCTCGTTAATACCAGATTCTTTAGTTATGGCCCTTGATTTAGTCAAAAAGCTATTTTTTGCCCGAAACTTTCAAAAAAACGTAAATGGCAGTCACTCGCTTCATTGATGTTATAAGAGCCATGTTAGCCAGTAGAGCGTCCACAGGCTCTCTTGGGCATCATGTTTCACTACCAACGGTCCCGCCATACAGACGGCAGTGCCAAAAGGCAGAACTGTCACAGGACAGTTTTATAAAAACGTAGTATTGAAACAATTGAAGAAGTACTACAAACAGTGTCGCCCTATAACAGGTCGGCAGTATGTTCGTCTTTTGCATGACAATGCGCCCGCCCACAAAGCCTGTATTGTTACAGACTTTTTGGAGTCAGAGAAGATCACCGTTCTCCCGCACTCCTCTTACTCGCCAGACCTGGCCCCCTGCGACTATTTTCTCTTCCCAAGACTGAAAAAACATTTATCTGGGAAGAGATATAACTCGAGGATTGCCCTGGGATCTGCTGTTTACCAGTGTCTTAAGGGTGTACCTGTTCATGAATATGAAAAAAAATGTTTTCAAAAGTGGATTACGCGGCTCATAATGTGTGTTTCGGCTAAGGGGAGTACTTTGAAGGAAGTCGCAAAAACAATTGATAAAAAATGATTATAGTATTTTAGTATCAATACCAATCGCATTATTTACGGATCACCCCTCGTACAACCATGCTCCACCGACCCACACCAATACAACCATACTACACCTACCCATACCAATACAACCATGCTACACCTACCCACACTAATACAACCATGCTACACCTACCCACACGAGTACAACCATGCTCCACCTACCCAAACCAATACGACCATGCTACACCTATGACATAATAACACCATTAGGAAACTGAGGCAAAACTATATCCTAGTGGAGCACGTGAAAACTAGATTATTGTTGAGCATGGAAACTAGCTTGTTGTCGAGTATGTAAATAAGATTATTGTCGAGTGTGGAAATTAGATTGTTGTTGAGTACGGAAATTAGATTGTTGTCGAGTATGGAAGATATATTATTGTCGAGCACGGAAATTAGATTGTTGTCGAGTACGGAAACTAGGTTATTGTTGATCACGGAAACTAGCCTGTTGTCGAGCACGAAAGCTAGATTGTTGTCCAGCACTGAAACTAGCTTGTTGTCGAGCACTGAAATTAGCTTGTTGTCGAGCATGGAAGCTAGATTGTTGTCGAGCACGGAAACTTACATTATTGTCATATGAATAAATTTACTATAGAATTGAGTTGAATTGGATTTTATAGTCACACCAACAGCTAGAATCATATGGCGACATTTCCAGCTTCCATTGGTGGAGGAAGACCCCAGGTGCCCCTCCAGCAATTTTCGTGCTCGGTCGGGCACCTGGGTAGAACCACCGACATTTCACAAGCCAGCTGGATAGCGTCCTCACATAAAGATTGCTAGGCCCATGAAGGATTGAACCCACAGCGGTGAATGGCAATTGATTTTCACTCGGCCACGGACGCCCCTAACTGTAATATATTAGTACTACCCCATATTGTTCAGTCATGCCTAAGTGCTTATGAATAACAATATATATGAACTGTTACAGATGCCACAACTTCAGCCCCAGCCTGTGAGGTACCTCTACTAGGTCCAGGACAAACAGACAGACAAACTCCAGAACCAATTTTACCTGTAGAAGGAACCAGTACACAATTACCAGCAGCCCAGGGTACCAGTATATCCAAAGGTAACAGTTAAATACTTATAATTAAATCTATTTTCCAATGACCACAGTTTTAATTTGCCATCCATCTGCTTGTCCATTAATTTTGTCTATTCTTACGAATGGCATGAGGTATGCAGTACTGGTTCTACCCAGGAAAATGTTGTTGGTCTGCCTCCACCACGAAAAAATCACCTTCAGATATAGTCTTAAATGTGCTGAAATGACATAAAACACCATTCAATCATTTCTCACTTGGGGTCTATTATACTTGACAGAATGGTTACCTACATCTGAAAAAAGTCTATTGATTTATGGGTACAGATGCCTAGGCAACTGTTCAGCACTATATGCTGGATTTTCCTTCATGCAGTGAATCCACACTGGGCAGAACAGTTGGCTTTACCGAGATAAAGAAATGTAAATCTAGTAGTGAAGTGCACTCAACCTTAGAAGGATGGTCCGTTACACAAAAGGAAAATGCATGTTGATTTTGAGGTAGACATGCCAAACTTAAGGATACAAAAAAAAGCCGCAGCTTGTGTCACCTTTTCAAAGAATAAAGACACATGTATTTCTTTTCGGAAGATGACAACGGTAATGGTGTTAATGTTATTTTTAGATCACCAGGTCCTGAGCCAAATGCTCAAGGTGATCTATTGGGATCACTCTTTGTCCATCGTCTGTCGTTGTTAACTTTTGCTTCAAATGACTTCTTCTCAGAAACCGCTTGTTTAATTTTGACCAAACTTCACATGGATGATCCTTAGATGAATGCTTTGTAGATATGTTAAAATTAGATCAGCGCAACATCCAAGATGGCCACCATTATCATATATGATCAAAACCTTAAAATAAATCTTCTCAAGAACCACTGGACAGATTTCGACAGTTTTTCATTTAAAACTATCGCCAACGCTTAGACTATCAAAATTGTTAAAATGAAAAATAGCCGTGCCCCAGTGGTCCAAAGTTTGTATATTGAGATTTTGCATGTTTTTCATAGACTTATATAGGAAAAAAACTTTAAAGAAATCTACTTCTCTGAAACCACAAGGCACAGAGCTCTCATTTATGGTCCTCTACTAAGTTTGTTCAAATGATGACTCTGGGGTCAAATTTGGCCCCGCACTGGGGTCACAGTTTACCATAGACTTATAAAGGAAAACAATTAAAAAAGTTCTTCTCTGAAACTATAAGAGCCAGAGGTTTAATATTTTGCATTTACTATAAGCTTATGATCATTTACCAAGTTTGTTCAAATAGTGACCCTTTGGGTCACATTTGGCCCCGCCCTAGGGTTCATATGTTTTACATAGACTTGTATAGGTAAAAACTTAAAAAATCTTCTTCTCTAAAACTACAAGAGCCAGAGGTTTAATATTTTGCATATGATATAAGCTTATGGTCCACACCAAGTTTGTTCAACTGGTGACCCTGGGGTCAAATTTGGCCCCCGTCCCAGAGGTCACATGTGTTATATAGACCTTTAGAGAAATACTTAAAAAACTTTCTTCTCTGAAACTACAAGAGCCAGAGATTTAATATTTTCCATTTACTTTAAGCTTATGGTTCTTTACCAAGCCTATTCAAATTGTGATCCTTGTGTCACATTTGGCCCCGCCCCAGAGGTCACATGTTTTACAAAGACTTACATAGGGAAAGTTTTTAAAAAATCATCTTCTCAGAAACAGCTTAGTCAATTTTGTAAACTTCACATGGATGATCCTTAGGTGAATATTTTTCAAATTTGTTAAAATAAGGTAAACACGATATCCAAGATGGCCGCCATAGAAAAATCTTTACATTACTTCTGTACACTGGGAAGCTAAGGCCGTCGGTTGAAGTCCAAGTGGAGTTTTTTAGCTCTACTGATCAGAGATCAGCAGAGCTTATGCCGTGGTGCGGCGTCCGGCGTCCGGCCGTCCGTCCGTCTGTCTGTCCGTAAACTTTTTTTTTGTAGCGACTACTCCTCTGAAACTACTGAATGGATTTTCATGAAACTTTACAGAAATGTTGCCCATGAAGTCTAGATGATCCTAGCAAAAATTCATGTTGATGTGAAATCCAAGATGGCCATCAAAGCTAAAAATAGATTTTTAAAATAAAAGTTTGTAGCGACTACTTCTTGAAAACTCTAAGTGATATTGATATGGGACTTTTTCTATAATGATCATCCCGACATGACGTTGGTCCTTGTCGAAAATCATTTTGATTCGACGTTAAACATGGCTGCAGCGGCCATCTTTGTTTACATAGAGTTATTTAGTAAAAACTTGTAGGGACTACTCCTCTGAAACTACTTGACGGATTTCCATGAAACTTCACAGGTATGTTGCTCTTGATGTCTAAATGATCCTAGCAACATTCAGGGTAGGTCGGAAATTCAAGATGGCCGCCACAGCTAAAAATAGATTTTCAAAAAACAAGTTTGTAGCGAGTACTTCTTGAAAACTATAAGTGATATTGATATGGGAATTTTTCTAAAATGATCAGTATGGAATGATGTTGATCCTTGTCGAAAATTATTCTGATGCGACGTTAAACATGGCGGCCATCTTAGTTTACATAGAGTTATATAATGAAAACTTGTAGCGACTACTCCTCTGAAACTACTTGACGGATTTTCATGAAACTTCACAGGAATGTTGCTCTTGATGTCCAATTGATCCTAGCAAAAATTCAGTTCGGCCGGAAATTGAAGATGGCCACCACAGCTAAAAATAAAATTTCAAAATACAAGTTTGTAGCGAGTACTTCTTGAAAACTATAAGTGATATTGATATGGGAATTTTTCTAAAATGATCAGTATGGAATGATGTTGATCCTTGTCGAAAATTATTCTGATGCGACGTTAAACATGGCGGCCATCTTAGTTTACATAGAGTTATATAATGAAAACTTGTAGCGACTACTCCTCTGAAACTACTTGACGGATTTTCATGAAACTTCACAGGAATGTTGCTCTTGATGTCTAATTGATCCTAGCAAAATTTCAGGTCCCCGGAAATTCAAGATGGCTGCCATGGCTAAAAATAGATTTTCAAAATACAAGTTTGTAGCGACTACTACTTGAAAACTATAAGTGATATTGATATTGGACTTTTTGTAAAATTATCAGCATGACATGATGTTGGTCCTTGTCAAAAATTATTTTGATTCAACGTTAAACATGAAACTTCACAGGAATGTTGCTCTTGATGTCTAATTGATCCTAGCAAAATTTCAGGTCGGCCGGAAATTCAAGATGGCAGCCACGGCTAAAAATAATTTTTCTAAAAACAAGTCTGTAGCGACTACTTCCTGAAATCAAAATCAATCAGTAGAACTTCAAGGTCATTGACCTCTTGTTAAAATACAAGTTTGTAGCGAATACTTCTTGAAAATTATAAGTGATATTGATATGGGACTTTTTCTGAAATGATCAGTATGACATGGTGTTGATCCTTGTTAAACATGGCCGCCAGCGGCTGTCTTTGTTTACATAGAGTTATATAATGAAAACTTGTAGCGACTACTCCTCTGAAACTACTTGACGGATTTTCATGAAACTTCACAGGAATGCTGATCTAGCTATCAAAAACATATCAGTAGAGCTTCAAGGTCATTGACCTCTTGTTTTTAGCTTGACAGATCAGAGATCAGCAGAGCTTATGCCTTGGTGCGGCGTCCGTTGTCCGTTCGTCTGTCTGTCTGTCTGTCCGTAAACATTTTATTTGTAGCGAGTACTTCTCTGAAACTACTGGATGGATATTCATGAAACTTTACAGAAATGTTGCCCATGAAGTCTAGTTGATCCTAGCAAAAATTCATGTTGATGTGAAATCCAAGATGGCCACCAGAGCTAAAAATAGATTTTTAAAATAAAAGTTTGTAGAGACTACTTCTTGAAAACTATAAGTGATATTGATATGGGACTTTTTCTAAAATGATCAGCATGACATGATGTTGATCCTTGTCAAAAATCGTTTTGATTCGCGCTAAACATGGCTGCCAGTGGCCATCTTTGTTTACATTGTGTTATATAGTAAAAACTTGTAGCGACTACTCCTCTGAAACTACTTGGCGGATTTTCATGAAACTTTACAGGAATGTTGCTCTTGATGTCTAATTGATCCTAGCAAAATTTCAGGTCGGCCAGAAATTCAAGATGGCCGCCACAGCTAAAAATAGATTTAAAAAAAGACAGTTTTTAGCGACTACTTCTTGAAAACTGTAAGTGATATTGATATGGGACTTTTTCTAAAATGATCAGCATGACATGATGTTGATCCTATTCGAACATTATTTTGATCCGACGTTAAACATGGCTGCCAGTGGCCATCTTTGTTTACATAGAGTTATATAGTAAAAACTTGTAGCGACTACTTCTCTGAAACTACTTGACGGATGTTCATGAAACTTCACAGAAATGTTGCTCTTGATGTCTAGTTGATACTAGAAAAATTTCAGGCTGGCCAGAAATTCAAAATGGCCGCCACGGCTAAAAATAGATTTAAAATAAATAAATTTGTAGCGACTACTTCTTGAAAACTGTAAGTGTTATTGATATGGGACATTTTCTAAAATGATCAGCATGACATGATGTTGATCCTTGTCGAAATTTAATTCGATGCGACTTTAAACATAAAACTGTAAGTGTTATTGATATGGGACATTTTCTAAAATGATCAGCATGACATGATGTTGATCCTTGTCGAAATTTAATTCGATGCAACTTTAAACATGGCCGCTAGCGGCCATCTTTGTTTACATAGATTTATATAGTAAAAACTTGTAGCGACTACTCCTCTGAAACTACTTGACGAATTTGTATGAAACTTCACAGGAATGTTGCTCTTGATGTGTAATTGATCCCAGAATCTTTTTAGGTCGGCTAGAAATTCAAGATGGCAGCCACGGCTAAAAATAGATTTAAAATAAATAAACTTGTAGCGACTTCTTCTTGAAAACTGTAAGTGATATTGATATGGGACATTTTCTAAAATGATCAGCATGACATGATGTTGATCCTTGTGGAAAATATTTTGAATCAACATTAAACATTAGCGCCAGTGGCCATCTTTGTTTACATAAAGTTTGTATAGTAAAAATTTGTAGCGACTACTCCTCTGAAACTACTTGACGGATTTTCATGAAACTTCACAGGAATATTGCTCTTGATGTCTAGATGATCCTAGCACAATTTCAGGTCGGCCGGAAATTCAAGATGGCCACCACGGCTAAACATAGATTTTTAGCTCTACTGATCAGAGATCAGCAGAGCTTGTGCTGTGGTGCGGTGTCCGTCTGTAAACTTTTTTTGTAGCGACTACTCCTCTGATACTACTTAATGGATTTTCATGACACTTTACAGAAATGTTGCCCATGAAGTCTAGTTGATCCTAGCAAAAATTCATGTTTATGTGAAATCCAAGATGGCCACCAAATCAAAAATAGGTTTTTAGCTCTTCTGATCAGAGATCAGCAGAGCTTATGGCGTGGTGCGGCGTCCATCGTCCGTCTGTCTGTCTGTCCGTAAACTTTTTATTTGTAGCGACTACTCCTCTGAAACTACTGGATGGATATTCATTAAACTTTACAGAAATGTTGCCCATGAAGTCTAGTTGATCCTAGCAAAAATACATGTTGATGTGAAATCCAAGATGGCCACCAAATCTAAAAATAGGTTTTTAAAAAACAAGTTTGTAGCGACTTCTTCTTGAAAACTCTAAGTGATATTGATATGGGACTTTTTCTAAAATGATCAGCATGACATGATGTTGGTCCTTGTTGAAAATCATTTTGATTCGACGTTAAACATGGCTGCCAGCGGCCATCTTTGTTTACATAGAGTTATATTATGAAAACTTGTAGCGACTTCTCCTCTGAAACTACTTGACGGATTTTCATGAGACTTCACAGGAATGTTGCTCTTGATGTGTTATTGATCCTGTCAAAATTTCAGGTGGGCCGGAAATACAAGATGGCCGCCATGGCTAAAAATAATTTTTCAAAATACAAGTTTGTAGCGACTGCTTCTTGAAAACAATAAGTGATATTGATATGGGACTTTTTCTAAAATCATCAGCATGACATGATGTTGGTCCTTGTCAAAAATAGTTTTGATTCAATGTTAAACATGGCTGTCAGCGGCCATCTTTGTTTACATAGAGTTATATAATGAAAACTTGTAGCAACTATTCCTCTGAAACTACTTGACAGAGTTTCATGAAACTTCACAGGAATGTTGCTCTTGATGTCTAATTGATCCTAGCAAAATTTCAGGTCGGCCGGAAATTCAAGATGGCCACCACAGCTAAAAAAGAATTTTCAAAAAACAAGTTTGTAGCGACTACTTCCTGAAATCAAAATCAATCAGTAGAGCTTCAAGGTCATTGACCTCTTGTTAAAAAACAAGTTTGTAGCGACTACTTCTTGAAAACTCTAAGTGATATTGATATGGGACTTTTTCTAAAATGATCAGCATGACATGATGTTGGTCCTTGTCGAAAATCGTTTTGATTCGACGTTAAACATGGCTGCCCATCTTTGTTTACATCGAGTTATATAATGAAAACTTGTAGCGACTACTCCTATGAAACTACTTGACGGATTTTCATGAAACTTCACAGGAATGTTGCTCTTGATGTCTTATTGATCCTAGCACAATTTCAGGTCCGCCGGAAGTTCAAGATGGCCACCACGGCTAAACATAGATCTTTAGCTCTACTGATCAGAGATAGCAGAGCTTGTGCTGTGGTGCGGTGTCCGTCTGTAAACTTTTTTTTGTAGCGACTACTCCTCTGAAACTACTGAATGGATTTTCATGAAACTTTACAGAAATGTTGCCCATGAAGTCTAGTTAATCCTAGGAAAAATTCATGTTGATGTGAAATCCAAGATGGCCGCCAAATCAAAAATAAGTTTTTAGCTCTTCTGATCAGAGATCAGCAGATCTTATGCTGTGGTGCGGCGTCCATCGTCTGTCTGTCTGTCCGTAAACTTTTTATTTGTAGCGACTACTCATCTGAAACTACTGGATGGATATTCATGAAACTTTACAGAAATGTTGCCCATGAAGTCTAGTTGATCCTAGCAAAAATTCATGTTGATGTGAAATCCAAGATGGCCACCAAAGCTAAAAATAGATTTTTAAAATATAAGTTTGTAGCGACTACTTCTTGAAAACTATAAGTGATATTGATATGGGACTTTTTCTAAAATGATCAGCATGACATGATGTTGGTCCTTGTCAAAAATTGTTTTGATTCAACGTTAAACATGGCTGCCAGTGGCCATCTTTGTTTACATAGAGTTATATAGTAAAAACTTGTAGGGACTGCTCCTCTGAAACTACTTGGCGGATTTTCATGAAACTTTACAGGAATGTTGCTTTTGATGTCTAATTGATCCTAGCAAAATTTCAGGTCGGCCAGAAATTCAACATGGCCGCCACAGCTAAAAATAGATTAAAAAAAAGAAAGTTTTAGCGACTACTTCTTGAAAACTGTAAGTGATATTGATATGGGACTTTTTCTAAAATGATCAGCATGACATGATGTTGATCCTATTCGAACATTATTTTTATTCGAAGTTCAACAAGGCTGCCAGTGGCCATCTTTGTTTACATAGAGTTATATAGTAAAAACTTGTAGCGACTACTCTTCTGAAACTACTTGACGGATGTTCATGAAACTTCACAGGAATGTTGCTCTTGATGTCTAGTTGATCCTAGCAAAATTTCAGGTTGGCCAGAAATTCAACATGGCCGCCACAGCTAAAAATAGATTAAAAAAAAGAAAGTTTTTAGCGACTACTTCTTGAAAACTGTAAGTGATATTGATATGGGACTTTTTCTAAAATGATCAGCATGACATTATGTTGATCCTATTCGAACATTATTTTGATTCGACGTTAAACAAGGCTGCCAGTGGCCATCTTTGTTTACATAGAGTTATATAGTAAAAACTTGTAGCGACTACTTTTCTGAAACTACTAGACGGATGTTCATGAAACTTCACAGGAATGTTGCTCTTGATGTCTAGTTGATACTAGAAAAATTTCAGGCTGGCCAGAAATTCAAAATGGCCGCCACGGCTAAAAATAGATTTAAAATAAATAAATTTGTAGCGACTACTTCTTGAAAACTGTAAGTGTTATTGATATAGGACATTTTCTAAAATGATCAGCATGACATGATGTTGATCCTTGTCGAAATTTAATTCGATGCGACTTTAAACATGGCCGCTAGCGGCCATCTTTGTTTACATAGATTTATATAGTAAAAACTTGTAGCGACTACTCCTCTGAAACTACTAGACAAATTTTATGAAACTTCACAGGAATGTTGCTCTTGATATGTAATTGATCCCAGAATCTTTTTAGGTTGGCTAGAAATTCAAGATTGCAGCCACGACTAAAAATAGATTTAAAATAAATAAACTTGTAGCGACTTCTTCTTGAAAAGTGTAAGTGATATTGATATGGGACATTTTCTAAAATGATCAGCATGACATGATGTTGATCCTTGTGGAAAATATTTTGAATCAACATTAAACATTAGCGCCAGTGCCCATCTTTGTTAACATAGAGTTTGTATTGTAAAAATTTGTAGTGACTACTCCTGAAACTACTACTCCTCTAAAACTACTTGACGGATTTTCATGAAACTTCACAGAAATGATGCTCTTGATGTCTAGTTGATCCTAGCACAATTTCAGGTCGGCCGGAAATTCAAGATGGCCACCACGGCTAAACATAGATTTTTAGCTCTACTGATCAGAGATCAGCAGAGCTTGTGCTGTGGTGCGGTGTCCGTCTGTAAACTTTTTTTTGTAGCGACTACGCCTCTGAAACTACTTAATGGATTTTCATGAAACTTTACAGAAATGTTGCCCATGAAGTCTAGTTGATCCTAGCAAAAATTCATGTTGATGTGAAATCCAAGATGGCCGCCAAATCAAAAATAGTATTTTAGCTCTTCTGATCAGAGATCAGCAGAGCTTATGCCGTGGTGCGGCGTCCATCGTCCGTCTGTCTGTCCGTCCGTCCGTAATAAAAAAAATTGTAGCGACTACTCCTCTGAAACTACTGAATGGATTTTCATGAAACTTTACAGAAATGTTGCCCATGAAGTCTAGTTGATCCTAGCAAACATTCATGTTGATGTGAAATCCAAGATGGCCGCCAAATCAAAAATAGGTTTTTAGCTCTTCTGATCAGAGATCAGCAGAGCTTATGCCGTGGTGCGGCGTCCATCGTCCGTCCGTCTGTCCGTCCGTAATTTTTTTTTTGTAGCGACTACTCCTCTGAAACTACTGAATGGATTTTCATAAAACTTTACAGAAATGTTGCCCATGAAGTCTAGTTGATCCTAGCAAAAATACATGTTGATGTGAAATCCAAGATGGCCGCCAAATCTAAAAATAGGTTTTTAAAAAACAAGTTTGTAGCGACTACTTCTTGAAAACTCTTAAGTGATATTGATATGGGACTTTTTCTAAAATGATCAGAATGACATGATGTTGGTCCTTGTCGAAAATCATTTTGATTCGACGTTAAACATGGCTGCCAGCGGCCATCTTTGTTTACATAGAGTTATATAATGAAAACTTGTAGCGACTTCTCCTCTGAAACTACTTGACGGATTTTCATGAAACTTCACAGGAATGTTGCTCTTGATGTGTAATTGATCCTGTCAAAATTTCAGGTCGGCCGAAAATACAAGATGGCCGCCACGGCTAAAAATAATTTTTCAAAATACAAGTCTGTAGCGACTGCTTCTTGAAAACTATAAGTGATATTGATATGGGACTTTTTCTAAAATGATCAGCATGACATGATGTTGGTCCTTGTCAAAAATAGTTTTGATTCAATGTTAAACATGGCTGTGAGCGGCCATCTTTGTTTGCATAGAGTTATCTAGTAAGAACTTGTAGCGACTTCTCCTCTGTAACTTCTCGACTGATTTTCATGAAACTTCACAGGAATTTTGCTCTTGATGTCTAATTGATCCTAGCAAAATTTTAGGTTGGGCGGAAATTCAAGATGGCCACCATGGCTGAAAATAGATTTTCAAAATACAAGTTTGTATCGACTACTTCTTGAAAACTATAAGTAATATTGATATGGGACTTTTTCTGAAAAGATCAGTATGACATGATGTTGATCCTTGTCAAAAATTATTTTGATTTGACATTAAACATGGCAGCCAGCGGTCATCTTTGTTTACATAAAGTTATATATCCTCTGAAACTACTGATTTTCATGAAACTTCACAGGAATGCTGATCTAGCTATCAAAAACTTATCAGTAGAGCTTCAACGTCATTGACCTCTTGTTCATCCTATCTTTAGCAAACTTTACCACAGTGTTAATATCAATGAAAGCTCGGACAAGTTTGAAAACCAGCCAGATCGGACCAGTAACAGCGGAGTTATGGCCCTTGATTTAGTTCAAAATGCTATATTTTGCCTCGTTAAGACGATAGAGCCTTCATTTTTCATCCGATCTTTACCAAACTTTTTCAGATTGTTAATGGCAATGAAACTTCAGTCAAGTTCAAAATCCAGCCAGATCGGACCAGTAATGGCGGAGTTATGGCTCTTGATATTGTTAAAAATGCTATATTTTGCCTCTTTAAGACGATCGTCACTTGCTTCATTGATGTTATAAGAGCCATATGAGCCAGTAGAGCGTGGGCCTCTTGTTGATGGTTGCGGCCCCTTGACATTTTTACTTGTCGGCGTTACTCCTCCTAAACGCATTATTGGATTTTGACGAAACTTGGCAGGAAGCTTTGGTAAGATGTCTAGTTCAAAAACCAGCTAGATCTTTTATTAACGACAGAGTTATGGCTCTTGATTTATTGATAAATGCTATATTGTATTTTCGTTTGTTGCTCTTGATGTCTAAATGATCCTAGCAACATTTCAGGTTGGTCGGAAATTCAAGATGTCCACCACGGCTAAAAATAAATTTTCAATAAACTAGTTTGTAGCAACTACTTCTTGAAAACTACAAGTGATATTGATATGTGTCTTTTCCTAAAATGATCAGTATGACATGATATTGATCCTTGTCAAAAATTATTTTGATTCAACGTTAAACATGGCTGCCAGCAGGCATCTTTGTTTACATAGCGTTATATAATGAAAACTTGTAGCGACTACTCCTCTGAAACTACTTGACGGATTTTCATGAAACTTCACACGAATGTTGCTCTTGATTTCCAATTGATCCTAGCAAAACTTCAGGTCAGCCGGAAATTCAAGATGGCCGCTACGGCTAAAAATATATTTCAAAAAACAAGTTTGTAGCGACTACTTCTTGAAAACTACAAGTGATGATGTCTAAATGATCCTAGCAACATTTCAGGTTGGTCGGAAATTCAAGATGTCCACCACGGCTAAAAATATTTTTTCAAAAAACAAGTTTTGAGTGACTACTTCTTTAAAACTACAATTGATATTGATATACGTCTTTTCCTTAAATGATCAGTATGACATGATATTGATCCTTGTCAAAAATTATTTGATCCAACGTTAAACATGGCTGCCAGCGGCCATCTTTGTTTACATAGTGTTATATAATGAAAACTTGTAGCGACTACTTCTCTGAAACTACTTGACGGATTTTCATGAAACTTCACACAAATGATGCTCTTGATTTCCAATTGATCCTAGCAAATTTTCAGGTCAGCCGGAAATTCATGATGGCTGTTATGGCTAAAATTAGATTTTCAAAATATAAGTTTGTAGCGGCTACTTCTTGAAAACTATAAGTGATATTGATATGTGACTTTTCTAAAATGATCAGTATGACATGATGTTGATCCTTGTCAAAAAATATTTTGATTTGACGTTAAACATTGCCACCAGCGGCCATCTTCATTTGCATAGAGTTATATAATGAAAAATTGTAGCGACTACTCCTCTGAAACTACTAGACGGATTTTCATGAAACTTCACAGGAATGCTGAACTAGCTATCAAAAACCTATCAGTAGAGCTTCAAGGTCAATGACCTCTTTTTTCATCATCTCCTCAGACCGACAAATCATTCCCACCCACTTTTTGAAATCCACACAATGTAAATCTCTACAAACGCTTATTGTATTGCTTTGGTACAGACTGCCCATAGCTACAGTCATGCTCACAGACTTAAACAGTTTTAACCAGGGTGTTAGCAGCATCAGCCACTCCATCCCTCAAATACAAAATCTTCACTTTTAACCTGTTTTTAGCTCTACTGGCCTTTTCATGGCCGCCAGTCATCCAAGATGGCTGCCCTGGCTAAAATTAGGTCAAATTTAGGGAAATTTCAAACAACAACTCCTCCGAAACCACTTGTTCCATTCTAGTGAAATATCATATACATGTTCCTTGAGTTGGCCTCTATCAAGTTTGTGTTTTTCGTTATTGTCGAATCATCAAAATGGCCACCACGTCAACGCAAAAATTTACATAAGAGTTATATAGAAAAAGGCTAAAAATCTTCTCTGAAACCGCTTGAAGAATTTTGATGAAACTTAATCAGTGATCTTTGGGATAGTCCTCCTCGGATTTGTGTTTTTTCGCGGCCGTCAGTTATCCAAGATGGCCGCCATGGAGAAATTTAGATTTAGGTCAAATATAAAGAGATTTAAAAACGATATCTCATCCGAAACCACTTAATCTATTCCAGTGAAATATCATATACATATTCCTTGGGTTGGCCTCTATCAAATTGTGTTTTTTGTTATCGTCGAATAATCAAAATGGCGGCCACGACGACCCAAAGTTTAGATAGAGTTATATAGGAAATGGCTAAAAATTACATAATTGACATAAATGACATCTTATCTGAATAATAAAAATGACAGCCAGGACGACCCAAAGTTTAGATAGAGATATATAGGAAATGGCTAAAAATGACATCTTCTCTGAAACTTCTTGCAGGATTTTGTTGAAACTTTATCACAATGATCTTTGGAATAGTGCGCCTCAGATTTTTGTTTTCCGCAGCCGCCAGTTGTCCAAGATGGCCACCTTGGCTAAAACTAGGTCAAATTTAAGGAAATTTCGAATGACATCTCCTCCGAAACTTCTTATTCCATTTTAATGAAATATCATATACATGTTCCTTGACTTGGTCTCTATCAAATTTGTGTTTTTCGTTATGGACATGGTGACCCAAAGTTTACCCAGAGTTATATAGGAAAAGGTTAAATATGACATCTTCTGTGAAACCTTTTGAAGGATTTTGTTGAAACTTTATCACAATAGTTGGCGTCTATTAAGTTTGTGTTTTTTGTTTTCTTCCAATAATCAAAATATAGGAAAGGGCTTAATATAACATCTTCTCTGAAACTGCTTGAAGGAGTTTGATGAAACTTAATCACAATGATCTTGAGGGCAGTCCCCCTCAGATTTATGTTTCTCGTGGCTGCCAGTTTTCCAAGATGGCCACCATGTCTAAAACTAGGTAAACATTAAGGAAATTTCGAACAACATCTCCTCCAAAACCACGTATTCCATTCTGTTGAAATATTATATTATGTGTTCCTTGGGTTGGCCTCTGTTAAGTGTCAGAACATATGTACATTATATAAATAAATAATCTTCGAAGGCTCAAGGTGATCTATTGTGATCACTCTTCGTCCGTTGTCCGTCTGTCCGTCCGTCCTTTTTTTTAAAGTTTTGCTTCAAACAACTTCTCCTCGGAAACTGCTTGGCCAATTTTGACCAATCTTCACATGGATGATCCTTAGGTGAATGCTTTATAGATTTGTTGAAATTATATCAGCACGACATCCAAGATGGCCGCCATTACCATATATGGCCGAAACCTTTAAAACAGATTTCGACAGTTTTTCTTTTAAAATGATCGCCAACGCCTAGACTATCAAATTTGTTAAAATGAAGTCGGCGTCAAAAATGGCCTTGCTCTTTGGGTCTAAAGTTTGTATATTGAGATTTTGCATGTTTTTCATAGACTTATATAGGAAAAAACTTTAAAAAATCTTCTTCTTTGAAACCACGAGGCACAGAGCTCTCATGTATTACATGTAGCAACAACTTATGATCCTCTACTTAGCTTGTTCAAATGGTGACCCTGGAGTCAAATTTGGCCCCGACCCGGGGGTCACAGTTTTACATAGACTTATATAGGAAAACAATTTCAAAAATCTTCCAGAGGTTTAATATTTTGTGTTTACTATTTATAAGCTTATGGTCCTTTACCAAGTATGTTCAAATGGTGACCCTGGGGTCACATTTGACCCCGCCCCAGGGTCACATGTTTTACATTGACTTGTATAGGGAAAAACTTAAAAAATCTTCTTCTCTGAAACTGCAAGAGTCAGAGGTTTAATATTTTGCGTTTGCTATAAGCTAATGATCCGCTACCAAGTTTGTTCAAATGGTGACCCTGATGTCAAATTTGGCCCCTCCCCGGGGGTCACAGTTTTACATAGACTTGTATAGGAAAAACATTTAAAAAGACTTCTCTGAAACTACAAAAGCCAGTGGTTTAATATTTTGCATTTACTTTAAGATTATGGTCCTCTACCAAGTTTGTTCAAATGGTGACCCCGGTGTCAAATTTGCCCCGCCCCGGGGGTGAAAGTTTAACATAGACTTTTATAGGAAAAACATTATAATCTTCTTCTGGAACTGCAAGAGCCAGAGGTTTAATATTTTGCATTTACTATACTCTTATTGTCCTTTACCAAGTTTGTTCAAATGGTGACCTGGGGTCACATTTGGCCCTGCACCAGGAATCACATGTTTTACATAGACTTGTATAGGGAAAAACTTAAAACATCTTTCTTCTCTGAAACCACAAGGCACACAGCTCTCATATATTACATGTAGCCCTGGGGTCACATTTGAACCCAGCCCAAGGTGTTACACTCTAGCACCTTCATTTTGTATTTGATCTTTACCAAACTTGTGTCTTTATATCAAGGTTGTTAACACAACAGAGGCCATATTTCTTGAACAATCTTAACCAAACTTGCACAGATTGTATATGACCATAAGATTTCGAAGAAGTTCGATAATGTGCCAGTACTCAGGTGATCAATTTAGAGCCGTCTTGGCCGTCTTGTTTACTTGGCTTAGAAACCATGTACATAATTATGTTGTCAAATGTCCCTGTTGTTGGTGGGATACAAAAGGTTTTAAAGGCCCATTAAGCATATTTTCCTTCAATGTTAATGGATAATGAGCCTAGATTGTTCATTCTTGATAGCTCCATTAAAACATTCAACTCAAACTATTTTGTAAAATGTGTTCAGTAAAACAAAAGACATAATGTATTTTCAACCACGACAATTTTTTTCTGATTATGTTGCATTTAATAATCTAGATATTTCAGTTTAGCCCTTTCTGGTCACCCTGAGTTAATAGGACCACAGCAAATCCATGACCGTGTTTGTGTTAAAATGGCGACGTGCCTTTATCGTAAATGAAGTGTCTACTATACAAATCTAGGCTCAGTCTCCATATATTTCTTTCAACTATTGAATGCCCCTTTATACATGTATTAATTGTGATACTGTTAATAGATATAATAAGTGTTTAAATAAACTGATGTACATGCCTTTTTGTGTTCTATTCTTTGTTAAAGTGAATATATTCATTTTCATTTGTAATCTTTATATTAAATTGGTGGACTTGAAATTTGGTGTGGACCTGGTTTAAACCTCAAAGGCACCAGTGGGGATTGTGACCTAAACCAGGCAGTCTCATGCATTATAATGTATCTGAGGGAAGGCTACCAAATTTCTTCGTAACCATCACGTCTCTAGGGCGGCTGTAAAGAACCTATAATGTGTTGAAGAATGGTTCAACAACACTCATCTTTAACTACATTGCATAGTCAGTCTAATAATAAAACTTACATAAAACAAATAGGCATACAAGAATGTATAATTGAATACAAAACTTATAACAAAGAAAAAGATTCCTTGCAACAGAACATTATAGCCTGACTTGCTTTCTGTGTTGTTATAAGACACATCGTGTTTCTTACATCATGAAATCTTTGTTTCACCAAATTTATCGATTTCATGACTGATATGACAAATATTTTTAAAGAACATTAATATGGACACCATAAAGTGTCCTGTGTTTATATGATCTTTACACAATTTGTACAGATTGTTCATATTGATGAAAGCTCGGACAAGTTCGAAAACCAGCTATATCAAACCAGCAACACCTGAGTTATCCCCGTTGAATAACAGAAAAAAACGCCTTATATAACCTTGTGAACACTGTAGCATCTTTGTTTTACATTTGATCTTTACGAAACTTTGTCAGTGCCTTTATATCAATGAAAGCTCGGACAAGTTAAAAAACCAGCCGTTGGATAAGAAACACCAGAGTTATGTCCCTTTGTTTTCCTAAGGAATACTATGTTAAGCCTTGTGAACACTCTAACACCTTCATTTTGCATTTGATCTTTACGAAAAATTGTTGATATTGATGAAAGCTTGGACAAGCTGTTTTAGACAGTAAAGCGTCTACAGGCCCTTTTGGGCCTCTTGTTATCTTGTAAATTCTCATTACAACTATTTTAACAACTGTTACACTTCACCTATTTTGCACCAAATTATTGTTCGCGCTTTTACTTTTAAACTTTTAAAAAGCTGACGCAGTGGGTCGGTCAACTGATGCAGATATGGCACAGTTTTTGCGGATTTCAGTTTACACGAGAACTGAAGTAAATGTCTTCTGTTTTTTACCAAATTTTATTTGAAGGTTTTAATGATTTCGTCGATACCAGTACCAGTTCTACAGCAGTAACATATAGCGAACCAAAACGATGATGCCCCTATAGGTATATAACTGTTACAGAAATAACAATTTAAATTTTTGTCTTAAATATGGAAATTTGTCATAAGGGTCTTTTTAACTGTTATAAGTAACAAAACATTTACCATCAATTGTATTAATTATATTTTTGCAGCCAAAGTTTCAACAAGGTTAAAATGTACAAAAATATTGTGTTTTGTTCATAGAAGAAAACTCTAATTACAAATTAAAGAGATCTCCAAATGGGAAAACAAAATGATTTTAAAGGAATGTTATTTGTTAGCTGTTTCTAAAAATACTTAGGTCAACATTGTAAACATATTTGTTCATCGGTAAATCACGTATCCATATGGCACATAACACACACATATCACAGAAATGTAACATTGCCTTCACGGAGACAGCCGAATGGAAAACCCGTAATGATGTCGCGCATATCCCATGATTCATTAAAAACAAAATGGTGAGCTCAGATGTAAACAATGCAGGCGCAGTTGAACGGATGAATTATATAGCGAATCTTCTTCGTTTGAACGAAAATTAATAGTGGAGTGTTTTAGGCACGTGTAGTGAAGATGAGCGCGAAGATTTTGGTGTTGTTTCAGTTTGCGACGGCAGAGGATATTTAAATTGCCGGTGAAGAACAGGCCTGGGAAGCAAGCACCTTCACATATTGTTAGTCAAGTCAAGGCCAGTCAAGATAAAACTTTGTTCACCAAAATAAAACTTTGTTCACAAAAACAGGCCCCGTGTGGTTCCCGGGTGCCCCCGTTTGGTCACGGGGCAAAGAATAGGGCCACTGCAGATCCCTTTGGAGGGGTAGGCAGAGGGGTAGAATCCCCCCAAATTCATGTTCATTTTATCATTTTTTGTTCATGTTCATTTAAGGTCTTCATCATGATCCCTGCATTGTTTCAGGTGCTATCTTGCTCGCATCAAAAGAGCAGTGGCAGAAAAACAATAACGTGGCTCCAGCGTAAATGGAGTTTCAACGATAGAATTTGCAGCAACTCTGCAGTTCAGGGTGAGAAGGTTCTAGGCCCATTTTCCATATTTTATCTCGATGTACATGAAAGATGAGCCTGGCATGTTCATGCCTTTTAGGCGCCATATAACCTTTTCATGTGTTGGTGTGCCTTAAAACCCACAATTCAATTCACCAAAACAGTGTGACCGTTGCTGTATTTAGGCCAAAAAAAATTGCAGGATTGTTATATTTATAAAAATATATATATATATATATTCGAATGGGGTGCAGTGCAATTTCTTTTTTCATTATTCCCCTAAAAATAAAATCCACTAAAAATAAAAGTTTGCACACTTTTACTTAATCAGTTTTACCACACATAAGTATCATTGTTATGATTCTTATATGATGAGATCACCTGAGCCGAAGGCTCAAGGTGATCTATTGGGATTACTCTGCGTCCGTCGTCCGTCGTCGTTAAATTTTCTTCAAATGACCTCAGATACCGTTGGCTTATTTTGACCAAACTTCACATGGATGATCCTTAGATAAATGCTTTTTAGATTTGTTAAAATTAGGTCAGCACGACATCCAAGATGGCCACCATTACCATATATGGTCGAAACCTTAAAAAATCTTCTTCTCCAGAACCGCTGGACAGATTTCAACAGTTTTTCTTATAAAATGATCGCCAACGCCTAGGCTATCATATTGTTCAAATGAAGTTCCTGGGGTCCAAAATGGCCGTGTCCCGGGGATTCAAAGTTTGTATATTGAGATTTTGCATGTTTTTCATATAGACATATAGGAAAAAACTTTAAAAAATATTCTTCTCTGAAACCACCAGGCACAGAGCTCTCTTGTATTACATGTAGAATCAGCTTATGGTCCTCTACTAAGGTGGTTCAAATGGTGACCCTGGGCTCAAATTTGTCCCCGCCCCGGGGGTCAAAGTTTTACATAGACATATATAGGAAAAATAAATAAAAAAAGTCTTCTTCTCGGAAACTGCAAGAGCCAGAGGTTTGATATTTGCATTTACTATAAGCGTATGGTCCTTTACCAAGTTTGTTCAAATGGTGACCCTCGGGTCACATTTAACCCCGCCTCAAGGGTCACATGTTTTGCATAGACATGTATAGGGAAAAACTTAAAAAATATTCTCTGAAACTGCAAGAGCCAGAGGTTTAATATTTTGCATTTGATATGAGCTTATGGTCCTCTACCAAGTTTGTTCAAATGGTGACCCAGGGGTCACATTTGGGGGGTCACAGTTTTACATAGGCTTGTATAAATAAAAAAAGTCTTCTTCTCGGAAACTGCAAGAGCCAGAGGTTTGATATTTTGCATTTACTATAAGCGTATGGTCCTTTACCAAGTTTGTTCAAATGGTGACCCTCGAGTCACATTTAACCCCGCCCCAAGGGTCACATGTTTTACATAGACATGTATAGGGAAAATCTTAAAAAATCTTCTTCTCCAAAACTTTAAGAGCCAGAGGTTTAATATTTTGCATTTGCTATAAGCTTATGGTCCACAACCAAGTTTGTTCAAATGGTGACCCGGGGGTCAAATTTGACCCCGTCCTGTGAGTCACAGTTTTACATAGACTTATATAGGAAACACATTAAAGTCTTCTTCTCGGGAACTACAAGAGCCACAGGTTTAATATTTTGCTTTTACTATACTCTTATGGTCATTTACCAAGTTTGTTCAAATGGTGACCGTGGGGTCACATTTGGCCCCGCCCCAGGATTCATGTATTACATAGACTTGTATAGGGAAAAACTTAAAATATCTTCTTCTCTGAAACCACAAAGCTCTCATAAATTACATGTAACCCTGGGGTCACATTTGTCCCTGCCCCAGGGGTTACACTCTAGCACCTTCATTTTGTATTTGATATTTACCAAACTTTGTCTGTCTTTATATCAGTGTTGTTATACACAACAGAGCCCACATTTCTTGAACAATCTTAACCAAACTTGCACTGTTTGTATATGACCATAAGATTTCGAAGAAATTTGATAATGTGCCAGTACTCAGGTGATCGATTTAGGGCCATCTTGGCCCTCTTGTTCCCATACCTATTACATGATACTTATATAAAAGGAGCAGTACATGATTCTTATATAAAACAAGAGACCCAACCAAGAGGGCCTGTAGACGCTCTACTTGTATGATGTGATTCAAAAACATAAACAAGATAGAGGCCAACCCAAGAAAAATGTTTCCTATATATAACTCTATGTGAACTGTGGGTTATCGTGGCGGCCATTTTGAATAATTTTGATTATTTGACGATAATGAAAAACACAAATTTGATAGAGCCTAACCCAAGGAACATGTATGTGATATTTCACAAGAATGGAATAAGCCGTTTAGGAGATGTCGTTTGAAATTTCCTTAAATTTGACCTAGTTTTAGCCATGGCGGCCATTGTGGATGACTGGCGGCCGTGAAAAATACAAATCTGAGAGGGACAATCCGAAATATCATTGTGCTTAAGTTTCATCAAAATCCTTCAAGCGGTTTCACAGAAGATGTAATTTTTAACCTTTTTCTATATAACTATGTAAATTTTGGGTCGCCGTGGCGACCATTTTGATTATTTGACGATAACGAAAAACACAAATTTGATAGAGGCTAACCCAAGGAACATGTATATGATATTTCACAAGAATGAAATAAGTGGTTTCGGAGGAGATGTCGTTTGAAATTTACTTAAATTTGACCTAGTTTTAGCTATGGCGGCCATCTTGGATGACTGGTGGCCGCAAAAAACACAAATCTGAGAGGGACTATCCCAAATATCATGGTGATTAAGTTTTATCAAAATCCTTCGAGAGGTTTCAGAGAAGATGTCATTTTTAACCTTTTGCTATATAACTCTATGTAAACTTTGGGTCGCCGTGGTGGCCATTTTGATTAATAGACGAAAATAAAAAACACAAACTTGATAGAGGCCAACCCAAGGAACATGTATATGATATTTCACAAGAATGGAATAAGTGGTTTCGGAGGAGATGTTGTTTAAAATTTCCTTAAATTTGACCCAGTTTTAGCCATGGTGGCCATCTTGGATGACTGGCGGCTGCGAAAAACACAAATCTGAGAGAGACTATCCCAAATATCATTGTGATTAAGTTTCATCAAAATCCTTCAAGCAGTTTCAGAGAAGATGTCATTTTTAACCTTTTCCTATATAACTCTATGTAAAGTTTGAGCTGCCGTGGTGGCCATTTTGATTATTCGACGATAACTAAAAACACAAACTTGATAGAGACCAGCCCAAGGAACATGTAAATGATATATCAGTAGAATGGAAAAAGTGGTTTAGGAGCAGATGTCGTTTGAAATTTCCTTAAATTTGACCTAGTTTTAGCCATGGCAGCCATCTTGGATGACTGGCAGCCGCAAAAAACACAAATCTGAGAGGCGCCCTCCCAAGTAACATTGTGATGAAGTTTCATTAAAATCCTTCAAGTGGTTTCAGAGGTGATGTCGATTTTATAAAATTGCTAACAGACAGATGGACAGACGGACGGACGGACGGACGAAAAGTGATCGCATAAGCCCTCCTGGCCTTTGGCCAGTAGAGCTCAAAACCAAAAAAACTTTTATATAAGAATTACATTACTGAGTATTGTGGGCGAATCATATAAAAGTTCACAAATATTTTTTTGACGAAAATCTGTTTCAGAAACGAAAGATGTATCAATTCCTGTAGAGTATTAATTATAATATATAATCAAACATTCTGCCAAATGAGCAAAAGCAAAAAAAATAATTGTGTTTTACTCTTCTAACAGTAAAACATATACACTATTAAGGGTTGCCAAAAAATTGAAACCAGAATAACACATATTTTTAGATCACCTAAGCCGAAGGCTCAATGTGTTCTATTGGGGTCACTCTTCATCCGTCGTCGTCCGTCGTCCGTCGTCGTCGTTAACTTTTCTTCAAACAACTTCTCCTCAGAAACCACTTAGCTAATTTTGATCAAACTTCACATGGATGATCCTTAGATAAATGAGCCAAATGCTCAAAGTGATCTTTTGGGATCACTCTTTGTCCGTCGTGCGTCGTTAACTTTTGCTTCAAATGACTTCTTCTCAGAAACCGCTTGTTCAATTTTGACTAAACTTCACATGGATGATCCTTAGATAAATGCTTTTTAGATTTGTTAAAATTAGGTCAGCGCGACATCCAAGATGGTCACCATTAGCATATATGGTTGAAACCTTAACAAATCTTCTGGAACCGCTGGACAGATTTCAACAGTTTTTCCTTTAAAATGATCGGCAACGCCTAGACTATCAAATTTGTTCAAATGAAGTCCCCGGGATCAAAAATGGCCGTGCCCCGGGGTCCAAAGTTTGTATATTGAGATTTTGCATGTTTTTCATATACTTAGACATATAGGAAAAAACTTTAAAAAACCTTCTTCTCTGAAACCACAAGGCACTGAGCTCTCATGTATTACATTTAGCATCTGATTATGGTCCTCTACTAAGTTTGTTCAAATGGTGACTCTGGGGTCACAGTTTTACATAGACTGATATAGGAAAAAAACTTTAAAAATCTTATTCTCTGAAACTGCAAGAGCCAGAAGTTTTATATTTTGCATTTGCTATAAACTTATAGTCCTCTACCAATTTTGTTCAAATGGTGACCCTGGGGTCACATTTGGCCCCGCCCCAGTGTTCACAGTTTTACATAGGCTTGTATAGGGAAAAACTGAAAAAAATCTTCTTTCTCTGGAACTGCAAGAGCCAGAGGTTTAATATTTTGCATTTGCTGTAAGCTTATGGTCCTCTACCAAGTTTGTTCAAATGGTGACCCTGGTGTCAAATTTGGCTGGGCACCAGGGGTGACAGTTTTACATAAAATTATAGGTATTTATTATAATATATATAGGAAAAAACAACTCTTCTCTGAAACTCTCCATGGTTTAAAGAGCCAGAGGTTTAATATTTTGCATTTACTATAAGATTATTGTCCTCTACCAAGTTTGTTCAAATGGTGACCTTCGGATCACATTTGGCCCCGCCCCAGGGTCATGTTTTACATAGACTTGTATAGGGAAAAACTTAAAGATCTTCTTCTCTGAAACCACAAAGCTCTCATATATTACATGTAGCCCTGGGGTGTTACACTCTAGCACCTTCATTTTGTATTTGACTTTGTCAGTGTCTTTATATCAATGTTGTTATACACAACAGAGCCCATATTTCTTGAACAATCTTAACCAAACTTGCACAGATTGTATATGACCATAAGATTTCGAAGAAGTTTCATAATGTGCCAGTACTCAGGTGATCGATTTAGGGCCGTCTTGGCCCTCGTTTATTTTATCCAAGTCTGAAGAGGATAATAAATTATTAAAAACCTTTTGGGCAACTGTCACCATCTACTATCAGTTTTCAACTAATTTGACCAGTGCAGTCATAAAAGTCTTAAGTATTACTTAGGCAAGGTTGATATATATAATAAATATATGTGTGTTTTCCCATAAGATTATGATCATTACACAAAAGGACTACTAATATAAAATGGTTCATGTTGTACTTATATAATAGGATTGCGTTACATGATATTATAGTTTTCATATGAGAATAAATTAAAATTGCCACCCACAAGTGAATTATAACATATAATCCATGGAAAGATTAAACTAATTACTGTAGTTATATATTCTTACACTGCTGTTCTTTTTACTTTTTCTACTTACAAGTTTGTTTAATGACCACTGTTTCACCATGATGCAGACACGAACATATCAATAACATTCTTATCATTAGCAAAAAAATTGAAAATTCAACGAGAGTAACATGTTGTTTACACATGTGAGCCTTGTTTGATTATGTAAATGAGATATTGTGTATGTAATTTTCCCGCGTCGTTATGAGGCACACCATTTTGTTTTGTGTGTAGGTAAACTTCATACCTGTAAAACTCACATTTATTAATGGTTGTTGAACAAATGGAATATGGCATTGAAATGCTACTATAATAAGCTTTCATTTAAAATAATTCAATTTTTTCGTTTGGAGGTCTCTTTAAATTTGCAGTTGGGGCAGGGCAATAAAGGATTATCACTTTCTTCTAGTCCATTTTCTGATACTAAAAACAATTCAATTCCAGATGTTGAGGATGAAAACACTCCAATTCCAGTCACTGCTGCTGATGTAAACAATCAAGACAACAAATCTGTTATTATTAATCATCATTATCACGCTGAACGTGATATAATTTTTGTAAAGAAAGGGAATGTAAATGTTCAAAATGAGGATGAGGTAAGTTTTCGGTCCCGTTTCATTATGTGTTCCTATATGTTCCAAATGCAGAATATCTTCTTTAGTAAATGCATTATTTATCGGTGGCACATCCTTCTGGTTGATCTAAGTAATAATGAATTTCTTACATACACCCAAATATACTGTAGTACACTGTTAAAGATTTTTAGCTCTACTGGCCTTCATTTACTGGCTGAAGGCCAGCAGCAGAGCTTATGGGATGGCGAGTTGTCTGTCGTCTGCCGTCTGTCCGTCCATCTATCGTCCATTGTTAACTTTTGTCTCGTTAAGACGTTAGGGACTTCATTTTCCATCTGATCTTTACCAAACTTTACCAGATTGTTAATATCAATGAAAGCTCGGACAAGTTCGAAAACCAGATAGGACCAATAACTGCAGTTATTTATGGCCCTTGATTTAGTTAAAAATGCTGAAATTTTGCCTTGTTAAGACGATAGGGCCTTCATTTTTCATCCGATCTTTATCAAACTTTAACAGATTGTTAATATTTTTGAAAGCTCGGACAAATTCGAAAACCAGCCACATCGGACCAGTAACACAGAGTTATAGCCCTTGATTTAGTTAAAAATGCAATATTTTGCTTGTTAAGACGATTATAAGGGCTTTTATTTTCCATCCTATCTTTACCAAAGTTTACCAGATTGTTAAAATCAATGAAAGCTCGGAAAAATTCAAAAACCAGCCAGATTGAACCAGTAACAACGGAGTAATGGCCCTTTTTTAGTTAAAAATGCTATATTTATGGCTCCCCCACACAAAGTGTGGTAGGGGAGCCATATTGATTTTGTGCTTTCTGTCTGTCTGTTTCTCTGTCTGTAGGTCTGTCTGTGTCACAAACGATGTCCGATCAATAACTAAAGAATGGTTGGACCTAGGGTCCTCAAACTTGGAAGGATGGTTGGTCATGACAAGTATATGACCCCTATTGATTTTGGGGTCACTAGGTCAAAGGTCAAGGTTGCGGTGACATTGACTATCAAAACAATGTCCGATCAATAACTAGAGAATGGTTGGACCTAGGGTCCTCAAACTTGGAAGGATGGTTGGTCATTGACAAGTAGATGACCCCTATTGATTTTGGGGTCACTAGGTCAAAGGTCAAGGTTGCTGTGACATTGACTATCAAAACGATGTCCGATCAATAACTAGAGAATGGTTGGACCTAGGGTCCTCAAACTAGGAAGGATGGTTGGTCATGACAAGTAGATGACCCCTATTGATTTTGGGGTCACTAGGTCAAAGGTCAAGGTTGCGGTGACATTGACTATCAAAACGATGTCCGATCAATAACTAGAGAATGGTTGGACCTAGGGTCCTCAAACTTGGAAGGATGGTTGGTCATGACAAGTAGATGACCCCTATTGATTTTGGGGTCACTAGGTCAAAGGTCAAGGTTGCGGTGACATTGACTATCAAATCGATGTCCGATCAATAACTAGAGAATGGTCGACCCTAGGGTCCTCAAACTTGGAAGGATGGTTGGTCATGACCAGTAGATGACCCCTATTGATTTTTTTTTTAATTAAATTTCTTTTAATTTTTTATTTTTTTTTTATTTATTTTTTTTTATTTTTTTTATTTTTTTTAAATTTTTTTTTTTTTAAATTTTTGCATAAAAAGTTTTAGGGTCGGCCCCTTAAGAAAATAGGGTCGGTCGGGTTACCTGAACCACACATATTTTTTTATGTGGCCTTACTGATACAGATAGTAGATACAGTCACAGGGATATTGAATATCAAAACGATCTCAGATCAATAGAGGACCGTTGGACCTAGAGTCATCAATTATGCCTGTTCGGGCTAGTGGGGGAGCCATACGTTTTTGTCCCATGGACAATAACAATTTCTAGTTTGCCTTGTTAAGACAATAGGGCCTACAATTTCGAAAAAACAGCTATATTGGACCAGGATTAGAGTTATGTGCACTTGTATTATTGTAGAATGCTATTTTCAGCCTTGTGAACACTTTAGTGCCTTCATTTTGTATTAGATCTTTCCCAAACTTGGCCAGATTGTTGATATCAATGAAAGCTCGGACGATTTTGCCAGATGGAACCAATAACACCATAGTTATGGCCCTTTTTCAATATTTGGTAATTTACACTGGAAACCCCAGTACAGGGGTCGGTTCAAATCTCATTGGAGGCATTTTTTTCCCCCTACGAAACCTTGGTATATGGGCTAAAATATATATATATTTTTTTTTTTTATTTGTTGTTTTTATTTTTTTCATTTATTTAATCTTGTGGAGCGGTGTCCGTCGTCGATCCATCTGGACGTCCGTCCGTCTGTCTGTCCGTAAACTTTTTTGTAACGACTACTCCTCTGAAACTACTTAATGGATTTTCATGAAACTTTACAGAAATGTTGCCCATGAAGTCTAGTTGATCCTAGCAAAAATTCATGTTGATGTGAAATTCAAGATGGCCACCAAATCTAAAAATAGATTTTTAAAAAAACAATTTTTGTAGCGAAGGGATATTGATATGGGACTTTTTCTAAAATGATCAGCATGACATGATGTTGGTCGTTGTCGAAAATCGTTTTGATTCGACAAACATGGCTGCCAGTGGCCATCTTTGTTAACATAAGAGTTATTTAGTAAAGACTTGTAGCGACTTCTACTCTGAAACTACTCGACGGATTTCCATGAAACTTCACAGAAATGTTGCTCTTGATGTCTAAATGATCTTAGCAACATTTCATGTTGGTCGGAAATTCAAGATGGCCACCACAGGTAAAAATAGGTTTCAAAAAACAAGTTTGTAGCGAGTACTTCTTGAAAACTATAAGTCATATTGATATGGGACCTTTTCTAAAATGATCAGTATGGTATGATTTGATCCTTGTCGAAAATTATTTTGATGCGACGTTAAACGTGACCGCCAGCGGCCATCTTTGTTTACATGGAGTTATATAATGAAAACTTGTAGCGACTACTGCTCTGAAACTACTGAACGGATTTTCATGAAACCTCATCTGAATATTGCTCTTGATATCTAATTGATCCTAGCAAAATTTCAGGTCGGCCGGAAATTCAAGATGGCCGCGACAGCTAAAAATAAATTTTCAAAAACAAGTTTGTAGCGATTACTTCTTGAAAACTATAAGTGATATTGATATGCCTCTTTTCCTAAAATGATCAGTATGACATGGTGTTAGTCCTTGTCGAAAATTATTTTGATTCGACGTAATACATGGCTGCCAGCGGCCATCTTTGTTTACATAGAGTTATATAATGAAAACTTGTAGCGACTACTCCTCTGAAACTACTTGACGGACTTTCATGAAACTTGAATGTTGCTCTTGATGTCTAATTGATCCTAGCAAAACTTCAGGTCGGCCAGAAATTCAAGATGGCCGCTACGGCTAAAAATAGATTTTCAAAAAACAAGTTTGTAGCGACTACTTCTAGAAAACTATAAGTGATATTGATATGGACTTTTTCTAAAATGATCAGCATAACATGATGTTGGTCTTTGTCGAAAATCGATTTGATTCGTTGTTAAAAATGGCTGTCAGTTGCCATCTTTGTTAACATAGAGTTATCTAGTAAAAACTTGTAGCGACTACTCTGTAACTACTCAGATTTTCATGAAACTTCCTAGGAATGTTGCTCTTGATGTCTAATTGATCCTAGCAAAATTTCAGGTTGGCCGGAAATTCCAGAAGGCCACCATGGCTACAAATAAATTTTCAAAATACAAGTTTGTAGAATACAAGTTTGTAGCGACTACATCTTGAAAACTATAAGTGATATTGATATGGGTGGGACATTTTCTAAAATGATCAGTATGACATGATGTTGATCCTTGTCAAAAATTATTTTGATTTGAATTATACAATGAAAACTTGTAGCGACTACTACTCTGAAACTACTTGACGGATTTTCATGAAACTTCACAGGAATGCTGATCTAGCTATCAAAAATCTATCAGTGGAGCTTCAAGGTCATTGACCTCTTGTTGATATTAGTCCCTGTACATTTAATAGTGCAATGTCTGTCCTATTGATGTTGGCTATTGTCAGTAATCGGCTGACCAGGTGGTACATTCTTGTGACTCCTGCCTGTTGTCATGGGGCATAGATGTAAATACACGTGCATCGTGGGGATGACCATACTTTAAATCGGGGGCTCTTGTATAAATCATGTCGGATATAAAAGTTGCAGATCTCGTAAAGATGGTGAACAGGTGGAGGCGTAATCGCCGAAGGAGACAGTGGAATATAATTTCCATTTGTTTGATATTTCCATTTGTTTGATATTGTTCGAGTCACATGTGTTCGTTACTGACGATGAATACTTGCAGGTCCTTTCAAATCATCATGTCTGTACAAAGCGCTAGTATGCGAGCCACTCGAATGTATACGGCCGTAATAACTGAATATATGCTCTGATTAATGTTCATGACATTTTCGCGAACAATTTGCTGCTTAAAAGTCGTGCAACTGTCAAGTTTTAAGAGGTCGGAATTCGTCCCCAACCACATTACAATTAACTACAAGCTTTACTGGATAGAAAAGCTTTACATTTGATCTTGAGTTGGCCTTCTCCGTTTTGAATTTATCCCATAACTGCTTCCTGGCCTCTGATATTTCTTTGGAATAGTCACGATCCACTCCAAAGCGTGTACCATATAGGCACCGTGCTTGACCCAAATTATATATGGTGTCTCTATAGTCCCGAAATGCCGTATAATGGGTCTGCCAGATGTTTGCGTAAACCTTCTAGCATTGTGTATTGAGCCTAGCCTTCCCGGATGCACATGGTTGATATGTTGATTTCAAAATGAAGTGCTGGTGCAAGATGGGCATAACTTACCAGATAATGAGCATTTGATTACAAAGTTGCTCGCTTAATCTAAATTCTGTGAAAAATATATATTTTAAAATACTCTTCAAAAACTTGAGCGTGCTGTTCTCTGACAGCTCTGGTCATGGATGTTGAAGATAATTCCTTTTTATTGTGTGAATACCAGTAATAAATAAATCAAGTGTACGCAAGTTGTGTAAAGATATATAAATTCATTATAGGAGCTATGGATTGCCAAACAAGATTTTAACCTCCACTATAGTAAGTCATACAAGGATTTTAGTGTGTGCCATTTCTAATTGATTATGGCTGTAATATAAATGTGATTATTTATGTATTTGTCTACAGCCTTTTTATATTTTTAGACACAGTTGCCTTCAAATGTGTCTTCACCGAACAAAACAACTGATCCTGCATTTAATGGAAGAAAACCAAATACAGGAAAGGAAAATTTAAAACACAAAA
The DNA here is from genome assembly GCA_037043455.1 of Cyrtodaria siliqua. Lineage (NCBI taxonomy): Eukaryota > Metazoa > Mollusca > Bivalvia > Adapedonta > Hiatellidae > Cyrtodaria > Cyrtodaria siliqua. The sequence continues at coordinate 73,198 of JAWPHD010004735.1, read as the reverse complement.
TTGAAAGCAATCCGACACTGAATAAAGAAGATGGTGGGCAAGGTATTGATATATCAGGTGATCATAGTGCAGACACAAGCGGTATACATAGTGCAAACAATGTTGATGAACAATCAAGACATAAAAGTAAAGGCAAATCAGCAAACGATACACATGGTATTGAGGAATCAGTTGATGCTGAAGCAGAAAAGGATGGACATGACGTGTCAGAGATTACTGATAATGGTGCAGCTGCCAGTATTGGTAAACACTCTGATAAAACAGCAGAAAAATATAAACCCTCATTAAAAAAGCAAGACAAAAGTGTTGAAGATAACAACAGTTATAATGGTAAAAGTGATACACAAGCAGACGCAAAATGCAAAAGCGATGAAATGTGTAAAGAAAGTTCAGTTCCAACATTAGGGGTCAAAAAAGAGGAAGAAAGGATTTCATTGGATCAACGTCCACCAGATATTGATGATGACAAAAATATAGTCACTTCAAAAAACACTGATGGCGAAAGTTTGGCAGCTAAGAGAGGGTCAACACAATCTTTGAACACTGCTGAAAGCAATCGGAAACTGCAAAGAGAAATAAGCAAAAGTGCTAATGACATTTACACAGTTCGATTGCGAAATCTTGGAGACCTTCAACAGCTAACAGATTCACAACGGGATGGTATTATAAGTTTTATTATTATCAGCAAAGCAGTTTTACATTTATGAGTATAAAACTTATTTTTGTTGTCTTCTGGTTATTAGCTCTACTGGCCGAAGGCCAGCAGAGCTTATGGGATGCCGAGTTGTCCGTCGTCCGTCCGTCCGTCGTCCGTCCGTTGTTAACTTTTGTCTCGTTAAGACGATAGGGCCTTCATTTTTCATCCGATCTTTACCAAACTTTAACAGGTTGTTAATATCAATGAAAGCTCGGATGAGTTCGAAAACCAGCCAGATCGGACTAGTAACAGCGGAGTTATGGCCCTTGATTTAGTTAAAAATGCTATATTGCTAAATTGTGCCTCGTTAAGACGATAGGGCATTCATTTTTCATCCTATCTTTACCAAACTCTACCAGATTGTTAATATCAATGAAAGCTCGGACAAGTTCGAAAACCAGCCAGATTGGACCAGTAACAGCGGAGTTATGGTCCTTGATTTAGTTAAAAATGCTATATTGCTATATTTTGCCTCGTTAAGACGATATGGCCTTCGTTTTTCATCCTATCTTTACCAAACTTTACCACATTGTTAATATCAATGAAAGGTCGGATAAGTTCGAAAACCAGCCATATCGGACTAGTAACAGCGGAATTGTGTCCCTTGATTTAGTTAAAAATGCTATATTTTGCATCGTTAAGACGATAGGGGCTTCATTGTTCATCCGATCTTAACCAATCTTTATCAGATTGTTAATGTCGTTGAAAGCTCGAACAAGTTCGAAAAACGGCCATATCGGACCAATAACAGTGAGTTATGGCCCTTGATTTAGTTAAAAATGCTATATTTTGCCTCGTTAAGACGATAGGGGCTTCATTGTTCATCCGATCCTTACTAAACTTTATCAGATTGTTAATATCAATGAAAGCTTGGACAAGTTCGAAAACCAGCTATATCGGACTAGTAACAGCGGAGTTATGGCCCTTGATTTAGTTAAAAATGCTATATTTTGCCTCGTTAAGACTATAGAGGCTTCATTGTTCATCCGATCTTTACCAAACTTTATCAGATTGTTAATATCAATGAGAGCTCGGACAAGTACGAAAACCAGTATTATCGGAGTTGTAGCCCTTGATTTACTTCAAAATGATATATTTTGCCTCGTTAAGACGATAGGGCCTTCATTTTTCATCCAATCTTTACCAAACTTTATCAGATTGTTAATGTCTATGAAAGCTTGGTCAAGTTCGAAAACCAACCAGATTGGACCAGTAATAGCGGAGTTATAGCCCTTGATTTTCTTAAAAATGCTATAATTTGCCTCGTCATCTGATCTTTGGCAATCTTTACCAGTTTTTATGACAGTATTTTTTTTATATTATTATTAATTTTATTTTATTTTATTTTATTTTTTTTTTATATTTTTTTTTTTAATTTTTTTTTTTTTTATTTTTTTTATTTTTTTTTTTAATTATTATATTTTTTTTTTTTTCCCTAGTTTTGAAATTATTACTTATTTTTAATTTTTTTTTTTTTTTTTTTTAGCTCTCTGTTGGACCAGTCGGACCAGTAACAGAGGAGTTATGGCTCTTGATTTAGTTAAATGCTATATTTTGCCTCGTTAATATGGTATGGCCTTCATTTTGATCTTTATCAAACTTTACCAGATTCTTTAGTTATGGCCCTTGATTTAGTTAAAAAGCTGTTTTTTGCCCGAAACTTTCAAAAAAATGTAAATGGCAGTCACTCGCTACATTGATGTTATAAGAGCCATGTTAGCCAGTAGAGCGTCCACAGGCCCTCTTGGGCCTCTTGTCTATTCTTATATAATATGGTATCCAGGTGATTTCAGAAATGAAAACAGTGCAAAATGGCACAGACTTATCTTCCAGCCTTAGAAGTCCCCTACTAATGAAACTGGATGGACTATAGGATTGCACCATGTCCATTCCATATTGTTTTTTTAGCTCGACTGATCAGAGATCAGCGAGCTTATGCCATGGTGCGGCGTCCGTCGTCCGTCTGTCCGTAAACTTTTATTTGTAGCGACTACTCCTCTGAAACTACTGGATGGATATTCATGAAACTTTACAGAAATGTTGCCCATGAAGTCTAGTTGATCCTAGCAAAAATTCATGTTGATGTGAAATCCAACATGGCCACCAAAGCTAAAAATAGATTTTTAAAATACAAGTTTGTAGCGACTACTTCTTGAAAACTATAAGTGATATTGATATGGGACTTTTTCTAAAATGATCAGCATGACATGATGTTGATCGTTGTAAAAAATCATTTTGATTCGACGTTAAACATGGCTGCCAGTGGCCATCTTTGTTTACATAGAGTTATATAGTAAAAACTTGTAGCGACTACTCCTCTGAAACTACTCGGTGGATTTTCATGAAACTTTACAGGAATGTTGCTTCTGATGTCTTATTGATCCTAGCAAAATTTCAGGTCGGCCGGAAATTCAAGATGGCCACCACGGCTAAAAATAGATTTTCAAAAAACAAGTTTGTAGCGACTACATCTTGAAAAAATTGATATTGATATGGAACTTTTTCTAAAATGATCAGCATGACATGATGTTGGTCCTTGTCGAAAATCGTTTTGATTCGATGTTAAACATGGCTGTCTACGGCCATCTTTGTTTACATAGAGTTATCTAGTAAAAACTTGTAGCGGCTACCTCTCTGTAACTACTCGACGGATTTTCATGAAACTTCACAGGAATGTTGCTCTTGATGTCTAATTGATCCTGTCGTCCGTCCGTCATTAACTTTTGTCTCGTTAAGACGATAGGGCCTTCATTTTTCATCCGATCTTTACCAAACTTTAACAGGTTGTTAATATCAATGAAAGCTCGAACACGTTCAAAAACAAGCCAGATCGAACCAGTTACAGTGGAGTTATTGCCCTTGGTTTAGTTAAAAATGCTATGTTTTGCCTCGTTAAGACGATAGGGCCTTCATTTTTGATCCGATCTTTACCAAACTATACCAGATTGTTATTATAAATGAAAGCTTGGACAAGTTCGAAAACCAGCCAGATCAGAACAGCAACAGCAGAGTTATAGCCCTTTATTTAGTTAAAAATGCTATATTTTGCCTTGTTAAGACGATAGGGCCTTCATTTTTCATTCGATCTTTATCGAACTTTACCATCTTGTTAATATCAATGAAAGCTTGGATAAGTTCGAAAACCAGCCAGATCGGACTTGTAACAGCGGAGTTATGGCCCTTGATCTAGTTAAAAGGGCTATATTTTGCCTCGTTAAGACGATAGGGTCTTCATTTTTCGTCAGATCTTTACCAAACATTACCAGATTGTTAATATCAATGAAAGCTTGGACAAGTTCGAAAACCAGCCCGTTCGGACCAGCAACAGCGGAGTTGTGGCCCTTGATTTAGTTAAAAATGCTATATTTTGACTCATTAATACGATAGGGTCTTCATTTTTCATCTGATCTTTACCAAACTTCACCATATTGTTACTATCAATGAAATCTGTGACAAGATTGAAAACCAGGCAGATTGGACCATTTACACCGGAGTTATGACCCTTGATTTTCTGAAATATGCTATATTTTGGCCTCATTAGGAAGAAGGGGCCTTCATTTGGCCAGATTTCATTGAAATTTTTCAGAGAAGATCAGTTCCAAGCCTAGTTGTACATATCGTCACCTTGTTCCGCTTGATTGATTTTGGCGGAGTTATGTCCCTTTAAAGGTTTTAATACACAAACTTTGTTCTGACTAGTTCTCCTGAACCCTGGCCGGATTTAAACGAATGTTTTAGGAATGATCAGTTCCAGGTCTACTTGTGCAAATCTTTGCCGTGTTCCGGTTGAATGCTTTTTGGCAGAGTTATGGTCCTTTAAAGGTTTTAATACACAAACTTTGTCTGGACTATTCTCCTGAACATCTCCCCACATTTCAACGAAACTGCAGGGATGATCAGCACCAAGCTTAGTTGTACATATCATCGCCGCATTCCGGTTAACAGATTTTTGGTGGAGTTATGATAGCCCTTTAAAGGTTTTTGATACACAAACATTTTCCATGCTAGTTCTTCTGAACGCCTGGCTGGATTTTAACGAAACTTGACAAGGATGATCAGTATCAAGCCTAGTTGTGCATATCATCGCAATATTCGGGTTGAATGATTTTTGGCAGAGTTATGACCCCTTAAAGGTTTTAATACACTAACTTTGTTCAGACTAGTTCTCCTGAACCTCTGGCTGGATTTCAACGAAACTTGTCAGACAATCAGTACCAAGCCTAGTTGCGTATATCATCACCATGTTCTGGTTGAACGATATTTGAAAGAGTTATGGCCCCTTGTGCATAAACTTTATCTTTAGCAAGTAGAGCGTCCACAGGCCCTCTTGGGCCTCTTGTTTTTGCTATATTTTTATATGGAAATCTTAAAAAATCTTCTCGTCTGAAACCGCTTGATGGATTTCAAATTAATTTCACAGAAGTGATATTTGGGTGGGCCTCTATCAGGACTATGCAAGCCAGGCTCTTAAAACTCAAACCCTCTTTAACATTTGGTGGACACTGTTATTGGCAGTAGTGTGTTCCCAAGCTGACATTTGAATATTACAATGGCTTGCATTCAAAATACTCCATTTCAAGCTCTCACTAAAATACTGCTTAACTAGAGAGCATTAAATATTTTGAAAAACATTTACCTTTTCTTAAAATGTTCTTTTTTGTTCTTGAAATATTCATCTTCTTTTTTCTGCAGGTATTTATAAGGAGGTTATGCGTAAAAAGTATAACAACTTGCTAGTCAATATGGCACCAATAGGATTGTTGGACCAGTTCAAGGAGATAGGCCTGCTGGATTATATTCCTATACAAGATATTAGGGTAGGTTGATCTGTCTGAAAGAAGCTTGGCTCCAGAAAGAGTCTTAATATGTATGTATTGTTGAATATTCTGAAATGGTATTACACATGCAAGGGTATCTAACTGAAATCCTATAATACATACAAAAGGTACATCAACATTCAACCTCTGGAAAGTCAATCTCTGAACCTATTCTGACAAATTCATGCATACAGGTTTCAAAAGTCATCACATATTATGAATGGGAATTATGTAAAATGTTTTTGAAACCACTTGGCAGATTTTATGTATGCACTTTTATATTATATATTTCTTTGTTGCCAGACATCTAATATTTAAGGTTGATGATACTAAGGATAAATCAAACGGCTTGAAACCACTATATACTTTCAACAGAATATTTTTAGCTCTACTAGTTGAAGTTCGAAAACCAGCCAGATCGGATTAATTTCACCGGAGTTATGGCCCTTGTTTTGCTGAAAAATGCCATATTCAGCCTTGTGAACACTCTAGCACCTTCATTTATTATTTGATCTTTACCAAACTTGCACAGATTGTTAATATCAATGAAAGCTCGGACAAGTTCGAAAACCAGCCAAATCGGATTAGTAACACGGGAGTTTTGACCCTGTTTTTCCCTAAAAAATGCTATTTTCTGCCTTGTGAACGCTCTAGCACCTTCATTTATTATTTGATCTTTACGAACTTGAACAGATTGTCAATACCAATGAAAGCTTGGACAAGTTCGAAAATCAGCTAAATTGGGTCAGTAACACAAGAGTTATGGCCCTTGTTTTTTCTGAAAAATGCCAGTGTATGCCTTGTGAACACTGTAGCATCTTCATTTATTATTTGATCTTTACCAAACATGCACATATTGTTAATACCAATGAAAGCTTGGACAAGTTTGAAACCCAGCTGAATTGAGCAAATAAGAGCAGAGTTATAGCCCTTGATTTGCTCAATAATGCCATATTCTGCCTTGTGAACTCTCTAACACCTTCATTTATTATTTGATCTTTACCAAACTTGCACAGATTGGTAATACCAATGAAAGCTTGAACAGATTCCAAAAGTCAGAGTTATGGCCCTTGTTTTTTCTGAAAAATGCCATTTATGCCTTGTGAACACTGTAGCATCTTCATTTATTAATTGATCTTTACCAAACTTGCACAGATTGTTAATACTAATGAAAGCTTGGACGAATATGAAAACCAGTTGAATTGGGTCTGTAACAACAGAGTTATGGCCCTTGTTTTGCTGAAAAATGCCATATTAAGCCTTGTGAACACTAGCACCTTCATTTATTATTTGATCTTTACCAAACTGGCACAGATTGTTAATATCAATGCAAGCTCGGACAAGTTTGAAAAAGCACCTAAATTGGGTCAGTAACACCAGAGTTATCGCCCTTGTTTTTTCTGAAAAATGCCGTGGTGCCGCGTCCATCCGTCTGTCTCTCCGTCCGTAAACTTTTTTTGTAGCGACTACTCCTCTGAAACTACTGAATGGATTTTCATGAAACTTTACAGAAATGTTGCCCATGAAGTCTAGTTGATCCTAGCAAATATTCATGTTGATGTGAAATCCAAGATGGCCACCAATTCTAAAAATAGGTTTTAAAAAAACGAGTTTGTAGCGACTACTTCTTGAAAACTCTAAGTGATATTGATATGGAACTTTTTCTAAAATGATCAGCATTACATGATGTTGGTCCTTGTCAAAAATCGTTTTGATTCGACGTTAAACATGGCTGCCAGCGGCCATCTTTGTTTACATTGAGTTAACATAGAGTTATATAGTAAAAACTTGTAGCGACTACTCCTCTGAAACTACTTGGCGAATTTTCATGAAACTTTACAGGAATGTTGCTCTTAATGTGCTTTATTGATCCTAGGAAAATTTCAGATTGGCCAGAAATTCAAGATGGCCACCACAGCTATAAATAGATTTTTAAAAAATAAGTTTTTAGCGACTACTTCTTGAAAACTATAAGTGATATTGATATGGGACTTTTTCTAAAATGATCAGCATGACATGATGGTTATCTGAGACGAACATTATTCTGATTCGACGTTAAACATGGCTGCCAGTGGCCATCTTTGTTTACATAGAGTTATATAATGAAAAATTGCAGCGATTACTCCTCTGAAATTACTTTACCGATTTCCATGAAACTTCACAGGAATGTTGCTCTTGATGTCTTATTGATCCTAGCAAATTTTCAGGCTGGCCGGAATTTCAAGATGGCCACCATTGCTAAAAATAGATTTTCAAAATACAAGTTTGTTGCGACTGCTTCTTGAAAACTATAAGTGATATTGATATGGGACTTGTTCTAAAATGATCAGCATGACATGATGTTGGTCTTTGTCAAAAATCGTTTTGATTCGATGTTAAACATGGCTGTCATGGCCATCTTTGTTTACATAGAGTTATATAATGAAAACTTGTAGCGACTACTCCTCTGAAACTACTTGACCGATTTAAATGAAACTTCACAGGAATGTTGCTCTTGATGTCTAATTGATCCTAGCAAAATTTCAGGTCGGCCGGAAATTCAAGATGGCCGCCACGGCTAAAAATAATATTTCAAAAAACAAGTTTGTAGCGACTACTTCCTGAAATCAAAATCAATCAGTAGAGCTTCAAGGTCATTATCCTCTTGTTTGCCTTGTGAACACTCTAGCACCTTCATTTATTATTTGATCTTTACCAAACTTGCACAGATTGTTAATATCAATGAAAGCTCAGACAAGTTCGAAAACCAGCTAAATTGGGTCAGTAACACCAGAGTGATGGCCCTTGTTTTTTCTGAAAAATGCCATTGTCTGCCTTGTGAACACTCAAGCACCTTCATTTATTACTTGATCTTTACCAACTTGCACATATTGTTAATATCAAAAAAAGCTCGGACAAGTTCGAAAACCAGCTAGATCGGATCAGTAACAGCATAGTTATGGCCCTTGATTTAGTTAAAAATGCTATATTTTGCCTACTTAAGATGCAAGCCTAGTTGTGCATGTCATTGTCGCATTACGGTTTACATATATTTGGCAGTGTTATGGCCATTTAAAGGATTTTGATACCACAATTTTTTTCCGGGCTATTTCTCCTGAACCCCTGGCTGGATATAGACGAAACTTGACAAGTATGATCAGTATTAAGCCTAATTGTGCTTATCATCGCCATATTTTGGTTTAATTATTTTTCTGGCAGAGTTATGGCCCTTTAAATGTTTTAATATACCAACTTTGTCAAGAATAGTCTCTTCTGAACTCTTTGCCAGATTTTAGCGAATCTTGGCGGGGATGATCAATACTAAGCCTAGTTCCATCTGTCATTGCCATGTTCATTACCATGTTCTCGATGAATGAATTTTGGTAGAGTTATGAGCCCTTAAAGGTTTTAATACACTAACTTTGTCAAGACTAGTTCTCCTGAAACTAGTTCTCCTGAACCTCTGGCTGGATATCAACCAAACTTTGCAGGGATGATCAGTACCAAGCCTAGTTGCGTATATATCACCATGTTCCGGTAGAATGATTTTTGAAAGACTTGAGGCCCCTTATACATAAACTTTATCTTGAGCCAGTAGAGTGTGTTTTATTGTTCATTTACTTTTTTTCATTTTTTTTTTTTTGCTAACACTGTTGGATTTGACGAAACTTAACAGGAAGCTATGATTTCTAGTTGGGCCTATTGCGTTTTTTTTTCCGGTTCATTGATTTTTGATGGAGTTACAGCCTCTTGACATTTACTTTAAATTTCTTGTTGGCGCTATTCCTCCTAAATGCCATGTTGGATTTCGATGAAACTTGGCAGGAAGCATCGATAAGATGTCTAGTTGGCCTCTATCATGTTTATGATTTTGAATCACATCATTTCAGTAGAGCATCTACAGGCTCACTTAGGCCTCTTGTTCATGGATGGCCCTTTGAATTTTTAGCTCTGCTGGCCAAAGGCCAGGAGGTCTTATGCGATCACTTTTCGTCCGTCGTCCGTCTGTCTGTTAGCAATTTCAAACGACATCTCCTCCGAAACTGCTTTTTCCATTCTACAGAAATTTCATATACATGTTCCTTGGGTTGGCCTCTATCAAGTTTCTGTTTTTCGTTATCGTCGAGTAATCAAAATGGCCACCACGGCGACTTAAAGTTTACATAGAGTTTTATTGGAAAAGGTTAAAAATGACATCTTCTCTGAAACCGTCTGAAAGATTTTGATGAAACTTAAGCACAATGATATTTGGGATAGTCCCAGCCGCAAGTCATCCATCTTGGCCGCCATAGCTAAAACTAGGTCAAATTTGAGTAAATTTCAAACGACATCTCCTCCGAAACCACTTATTCCATTCTTGTGAAATATCATATACATGTTCCTTGGGTTAGCCTCCATCAAGTTTGTGTTTTTTGTTGTCGTCAAATAATCAAAATGGCTGCCATGGCGACCCAAAGTTTACATAGAGTTATATAGGAAAAGGTTAAAAATTAAATCATCTCTGAAACCGCCTGAAAGATTTTGATGAAACTTAAGCACAATGATATTTGTGATAGTCCCTCTCAGATATATGTTTTAGTGGCCGCCAGTCATCCAAGATGGCCGCCATGGCTAAAACTAGGTCAAATTTAAGTAAATTCCAAACGACATCTCCGAAACCACTGATTCCATTCAACTGAAATATCACATACATGATCCTTGGGTCTGCCTCTATTAAGTTTGTGTTTTTCGTTATCGTCGAATAATCAGAATGGCCGCCACGGCGAACCAAAACTCACATGAGTTACAGAGGAAAAGTTTAAAAATGACATCTCTAAAACCGTATGAAGGATTTTTATGAAACTTAATCACAATGATATTTGGGATAGTCCCTCTCAGATTTGTGTTTTTCGCGGCCTCCAGTCATAGAAGATGGCTGCCATGGCTAAAACTAGGTCAAATTTAAGAAAATTTCAAACTACATCTCCGAAACCTCTTATTCCATTCTACTGAAATATCATGTACATGTTCCTTGGGTTGGCTTCTATTAAGTTTGTGTTTTTCGTTATTGTCGAATAATCAAAATGGCCGCCACGGCGAACCAAAATTTAAATAGAGTTAAATAGGAAAAGTTTAAAAATGACATCTTCTCTGAAACTGCTTGAAGGATTTTGATGAAGCTTAAATCACAATGATCTTTGGGAAAGTCCCTCTCAGATTTCGGTTTTTCGCGGCCGCCAGTCATCCAAGATGGTCGCCATGTCTAAAATTAGGTCAAATTTAAGGAAATTTCAAACAACATCTCCTCCGAAACCACTTATTGCATTCTTGTAAAATATCATAAACATGTTCCTTGGGTTGGCCTCTATCAAGTTTGTGGTTTTCGTTATTGTCAAATAATCAAAATGGCCACCACGTCAACCCACAGTTTACATAGAGTTATATAGGAAAAGGCTAAAAATGACATCTTCTCTGAAACTTACGTCAATGTTTTATCTCTGGAACTCAGCAGCACCAATTCGTATACTCCAGTTAATTCTACTGAATATGATGTTGTTTCCGCACATAACACTCGGTGCACTACTTTCAAGGATGGTGTAAACGATAAGCAAAATAAACTGCCTACCATGTACTGGATTCCTAAATTACATAAAAATCCGTATAAGGCTCGTTTTATTTCTAATTCTAGTGCCTGCACCACAACAAACATCTCCAAACTTTTAACTTCTTGTCTTACTGCCGTTAAAGATCACGTTAAACTATATTGTGATAAAACTTATGAAAAATTTATTTTGGTCTATAAAAAATTCCGGAGATGTTCTTCATACAATTTTCAATAAAGGTCAAGTTTCATCACTTAGTACTTATGACTTCTCTACACTATATACAACCTTACCACATAATCTTATTAAAGACAAGCTAATTTCTCTTATTCAAAAAACATTCGCTAGAGAAAATACTACATTTTTGGCATGTAATAATATTAAAGAGTTTTTTACTAACGGCAGTTTAGACGATTATACTATGTGGACTTGCTATGAAGTTTGTGAAGCACTCATCTTCCTATTAGATAATATTTTTGTCAGGTATGGTACCACCATTTATAGACAAATTGTTGGTAACCCTATGGGTACGAATTGTGCACCACTTGTCGCAGATTTGTTTTTATTTTGCTATGAAAGAGACTTTCACCAGATACCCAGGCAGATGTTATTGAAGCTTTTAATGACACCTCTCGGTATCTGGATGACATACTGAACATTGACAACCCTTTCTTTCCAACTATGGTTGATCATATTTATCCTAAAGAACTTCAGCTTAATAAAGCTAATATATCTGATAATAACGCTTCGCTTCTTGATTTAGATCTCTCGATTGAAAATCGTCAAATAATTAGCAAAATCTATGACAAGAGAGATGATTTTAATTTTGACATTGTTAATTACCCCCACTTGGATGGGGATGTTCCCCGAGCAACTTTTTCGTTTTTCAAGAGCTTGTTTTCGAGTTGAGGACTTTAATATTCGTAATCTTTGTATAACTAAAAAGCTACTCAATCAGGGTTACCGTTAGCATAAACTTTGTAAAACCTTTGGAAAATTTTATTATCGTAACCCTGATCTTTCCAAATATTAAAGTAATTTAAGGACTCTTCTGCGACAAGGACTATCACAACCGGGCTTCTATGGTGATGTGATTTATAAACTTCGTAAGATTCTTGGTCATGATTACTTTTATACTATCTTTGTTAAACTTGTTAAAAAGTTTATCAAAAGAGGTTATGACCCTATCATTTTGCAGCGTACTGCATGCTTGGTGGTGGACCCTTTTATAGTTCGCCACTATGCTTTCCTCTTTAATTGTACTATGACCGGACAGGCTGTGGACCCTATGATGACGCCTACCTAAAGCCCATTGGGACGGTGGCGTTTGATGTTTGTCTATGATCTTTCCTGTCGTGCCCTTAATGGTTTATTCTCTTGTTGCTCTGGCTTCTGCCAAGTCATTGAGTACCTTTATTGTGGCTTTCTAGGCTATTGTTTTTAGCTCTACTGATCAGAGATCAGCAGAACTTATGCCGTGGTGCGTCTGTCCGTCCGTCCGTCTGTCTGTCCGTCAACTTTTATTTGTAGCGACAACTCCTCTGAAACTACTGGATGGATATTCATCAAACTTTACAGAAATGTTGCCCATAAAGTCTTATTGATCCTAGCAAAAATTCATGTTGATGTGAATTCCAAGATGGCCGCCAAAGCTAAAAATAGAGTTTTAAAATACAAGTTTGTAGTGACTACTTCTTGAAAACTATAAGTGATATTGATATGGGACTTTTTCTAAAATGATCAGCATGACATGATGTTGATCCTTGTCAAAAATCGTTTTAATTCGACGTTAAACATGGCTGACAGCGGCCATCTTTGTTTACATAGAGTTATATAGTAAAAACTTGTAGCGACTACTCCTCTGAAACTACTTGACGGATTTTCATGAAACTTTACAGGAATGTTGCTCTTGATGTCTTATTGATGCTAGCAAAATTTCAGATCTGCCAGAAATTCAAGATGGCCGTCACAGCTAAAAATAGATTTTTAAAAAATAAGTTTGTAGCGACTACTTCTTGAAAACTATAAGTGATATTGATATGGGACTTTTTCTAAAATGATCAGCATGACATGATGCTGATCCTTTTGGAAAATTATTTTGATTCGATGTTAAACATGGCTGCCAGTGGCCATCTTTGGTTACATAGAGTTATATAGTAAAAAAATGTAGCGACTACTCCTCTGAAACTACTTGACAGATGTTTATGAAACTTCACAGGAATGTTGCTCTTGATGTCTAGTTGATTCTAGAAAAATTTCAGGTCGGCCGGAAATTCAAGATGGCCACCACAGCTAAAAATAGATTTAAAATAAATAAGTTTGTAGCGACTACTTCAAAACTATAAGAGATATTGATATGGGACTTTTTCTAAAATGATCAGTATGACATGATGTTGGTCTTTGTCGAAAATCGTTTTGATTTGACGTTAAACATGTTTACCAGCGGCCATCTTTGTTTACATAGAGTTATATAATGAAAACTTGTAGCGACTACTCCTCTGAAACTACTTCACGGATTTTCATGAAACTTCACAGGAATGTTGCTCTTAATATCTAATTGATCCTAGCAAAATTTCAGGTCGGCCGGAAATTCAAGATGGCCGCCACGGTTCAAAATAGATTTTCAAAAAACAAGTCTGTAGCGACTACTTCCTGAAATCAAAATCAATCGGTAGAGCTTCAAGGTCATTGACCTCTTGTTTTGTATTATATTTATACGAGCATATTTGTGTTTTACTTATATTGCCTATTGATGCTGCCTTGTTGGTAAAGGATTAGATCATGGCAGAGATTTCTTTATTTACAGCCCCGTGTGGTTCCCAGGTGCCCCGTTTGGTCACGGGGCAAAGAATAGGGCCACTGCAGATCCCTTTAGAGGGATAGGCAGAGGAGTAAAATCCCCCCAAATTAATGTTCATTTTATCATTTTTTGTTCATGTTCATTAAAGGTTTTCATCATGATCCCTGCATTGTTTCAGGTGCCATCTCGCTCACATCAAAAGAGCAGTGGCAGAAAAACAATAAACGTCGCTCCAGCGTAAATGGAGTTTTTACGATAGAATTTGCAGCAACTCTGCAGTTCAGGGTGAGAAGGTTCTAGGCCCATTTTCCATATTTTATCTCGATGTACATGGAAGATGAGCCTGGCATGTTCATTCCTGTTAGGCGCCATATAATCTGTAATGTGTTGGTGCGCCTTAAAACCCCAATTAAATTCAATTCTTTATTTACACTGTCCTGTTTTAATGGGATGACAGTAGGGTAAGTGTGAGGTTTGGTGCACCCTAGAACCGGTTTAAACCCCCAGTGGCCTTTGTTGCCACTGACCGTTCCAAGGCGGTAGCCCTATTGTCAACCTTTTTGTGTTTGTGATGTCGCTTGCATTTTTTATTACTTTTGCCTTCTTGTTTGTCTGTTTGCGTGTTTGTTTTTGTGTTTTGTGGTTGACTGTCGTCTTTGAATGTTGCTTTCCCTGTCCGATATTTTTATCTGTCTTTACATGCACACACCATAATAACACCCATGTCTACAATATCAAAATCAAGGCCATACATAGCAAAAAATACTGTGGCGTGGTGGGTGATGGGGTCTCTCAGACTGTTTTTAGCTCTACTGATCAAAGATCAGCAGAGCTTATGCCGTGGTGCGGCGTCCGTCGTCCGTCCGTCCGTCTGTCTGTCCGTAAACTTTTATTTGTAGCGACTTCACAGCTGAAACTACTGGATGGATATTCATGAAACTTTACAGAAATGTTGCCCATAAAGTCTAGTTGATCCTAGCAAAAATTCATGTTGATGTGAAATCCAAGATGGCCGCCAAAGCTAAAAATAGAGTTTTAAAATACAAGTTTGTAGCGACTTCTTCTTGAAAACTATAAGTGATATTGATATGGGACTTTTTCTAAAATGATCAGCATGACATGATGCTGATCCTAGTCAAAAATCGTTTTGATTCAACGTTAAACATGGCTGCCAGCGGCCATCTTTGTTTACATAGAGTTATATAGTAAAAACTTGTAGCGACAACTTCTCTGAAACTACTTGGCAGATTGTCATGAAACTTTACAGGAATGTTGCTCTTGATGTCTAATTGATCCTAGAAAAATTTCAGGTCGGCCGGAAATTCAAGATGGCCGTCACAGCTAAAAATAGATTTTTAAAAAATAAGTTTGTAGCGACTACTTCTTGAAAACTATAAGTGATATTGATATGGGACTTTTTCTAAAATGATCAGCATTACATGATGTTGATCCTAGTCAAAAATCGTTTTGATTCAACGTTAAACATGGCTGCCAGCGGCCATCTTTGTTTACATAGAGTTATATTGTAAAAACTTGTAGCGACTACTCCTCTGAAACTACTTGGCGGATTGTCATGAAACTTTACAGGAATGTTGCTCTTGATGTCTAATTGATCCTATTAAAATTTCAGGTCGGCCGGAAATTCAAGATGGCCGTCACAGCTAAAAATAGATTTTTAAAAAATAAGTTTGTAGCGACTACTGCTTGAAAACTATAAGTGATATGGGACTTTTTCTAAAATGATCAGCATGACATGATGTAGATCCTTGTGGAAAATTATTTTGATTCGGCGTTAAACATGGCTGCCAGTGGCCATCTTTGGTTACATAGAGTTATATAGTAAAAACTTGTAGCGACTACTCCTGAAACTACTTGACGGATGTTCATGAAACTTCACAGGAATGTTGCTCTTGATGTCTAGTTGATCCTAGAAAAATTTCAGGTCGGCCGGAAATTCAAGATGGCCGCCACAGCTAAAAATAGATTTAAAATAAATAAGTTTGTAGCGACTACTTCTTCAAAACAATAAGAGATATTGATATGGGACTTTTTCTAAAATGATCAGTATGACATGATGTTGGTCCTTGTCGAAAATCGTTTTGATTTGACCTTAAACATGGCTGCTTTGTTTACATAGAGTTATATAATGAAAACTTGTAGCGACTACTTCTTTGAAACTACCTGACGGATTTTCATGAAACTTCACAGGAATGTTGCTCTTAATGTCTTATTGATCTTAGCAAAATTTCAGGTCGGCCGGAAATTCAAGATGGCCGCCACGGTTAAAAATAGATTTTCAAAAAACAAGTCTGTAGCGACTACTTCCTGAAATCAAAATCAATCAGTAGAGCTTCAAGGTCATTGACCTCTTGTTTATTTCCCCTTTCTCATTGGCTATATCAAAAAAGCGGGGGTATTCATCACCTTCAGTGATTGTTAGTTCTAATAAAAATGATTGTGCTCATCTTTAGTATAAGTGATTATTTGGACTAGAGTGGAGAACTAAACTAAGAAAGACTTAATTTGGATTATAGGGACATTTGATAATTTGGATTAAAGGGACACTTGACAATTTGGATTAAAGAGATACTTGACTAATGTTGTATCTTCATCTATATGAGTGCATGATGTATCTGTCATCCTAAGGCTAGTCCTGTCGGTACTTTGTTTTATTATTGTCAAGAGTTGTCTTTTCCTGGTCTACTCTTGGGTGAGGATAGCGAGCATTTGTAAGACTGTTTTTGTCTCGCCTTTTCGAAGAAAAAAAAAGACATAGGTGTTGCTTTTCCGGCGGCAGCGGCCGCAACATTCAAGTTTTGCGTTTAGGTCATTTTCTCACAAACTGTTTGCACTAGACCTTTCAAACTTTGCTTATAGTTGTATCATGGGTGGTACATCGCAACGTGACAAAGCAAATGTGGAAGTGACCTTGACCCTCCAAGCAAAGGGCAGATAACTTACTAATTTTTAGGTTCAAGTTTTGCGTTAAGGTCACTTTTTCACAAACTGTATGCACTAGACCTTTAAAACTGTGCTTTTAGTTGTATCTTTAGTGGTACATCGCAACGTGACAAAGCAAATGTGAAAGTGACCTTGACCCTCCAAGCAAGGGCAGATAACCTTATAATTTTACCTTCAACTTTAGCGTTTAGGTTACTTTTCACAAACTGTATGCACTAAGACCTTTCAAACTTTGCTTATAGTTGTATCTTGAGTGTTACATTGCAACGTGACAAAGCAAATGTGGATGTGACCTTCACCATCCAAGCAAAGGGCAGATAACTTTAATTGTTACATTTACATCACTTTCTCATGAACTAGAATTATACACTAGATGTTTTAAACCTAATTTATAGATTAATCTTTGGAAAAAAACATATTCTATTTTGACATAGTTGTTGTCTTCGGTAGTCATTAACTGAATGCATGCCACTCCCCCTGGATTTCATCTGTGACCTTGACCTACTTTTTGGAGCTGATGATTTTTAGCTCTACTGGCCAGAGGCCTTCATTTTTCATCCGATCTTTACCAAACTTTACCAGATTGTTAATATCAATGAAAGCTCGCACAAGTTCGAAAACCAGCCAGATCGGACCAATAACAGCTGAGTTATGGCCCTTGATTTAGTTAAAAATGCTATATTTTGCCTCTTTAATATGATGGGGCTTTCATTTTTCATCTGATCTTTACCAAACTTTACCAGATGCTTTGCCTTTTTTTTTTCGTTATTGGTATATATGTTGTTTTTTGTTTTTGTTTTTTTTAATGGATAATATATTTATCGAAAAAAAAAATATATATATTATTTTTTTTTTTAATATATATTTTTTTAATTTAATTTTTTAGTTTGTTTTAATATATTATTTTTTAATTATTTTTTTTATTATTTGAAATATTTTTTTATTTTTTTATTATTTAAAAGTTTTTTTTTTGTTTTTTTTATTATTTCATTTTTTTTTATTTATTTTTTTATTATTATTATTATTTTATTTTTTTTGATTATTTCAAATATTTTTTTTTTTTTTTTTCATTATTTCATTTTTTTTTGGTTATTATTATTTTAAATATATATATATATATTTTTTTTTTTTTTTTTTTTTTTTTAACATTTTCTCATTTCATTATTGTTTTTTTTAAAAAAAAATTTGAAGTCGTGTTAGCAGGAAGCATTGCTGTGCCTATTGCATTTTTTTTTTCCGGTTCATTGATTTTTAGCTCAACTGATCAAAGATCAGCAGAGCTTATGCCGTGGTGCGGTGTCCGTTGTCCGTCTGTCTGTCCGTAAACTTTTTTTTTGTAGCGACTACTCCTCTGAAACTACTGTATGAATTTTCATGAAACTTGCCCACGAAGTCTAGTTGATCCTAGCAAAAATTCATGTTGATGTGAAATCCGAGATGGCCGCCAAATCTAAAAATAGATTTTTATAAAACAAGTTTGTAGCAACAACTTCTTGAAAACTCTAAGTGATATTGATATGGGACTTTTTCTAAAATGATCGGCATGACATGATGTTGGTCATTGTCGAAAATCTTTTTGATTTGACGTTAAAAATGGCTGCCAGCGGCCATCTTTGTTTACATAGAGTTATTTAGTAAACACTTGTAGCGTCTACTGCTCTGAAACTACTCGACGGATTTCCATGAAACTTCACAGGAATGTTGCTCTTGATGTCTAAATGATCCTAGCAACATTTCAGGTTGATCAGAAATTCAAGATGGCCACCATGGCTAAAAATAGATTTTCAAAATGCAAGTTTGCAGCGACTACTTCTTGAAAACTGTAAGTGATATTGATATGGGACTTTTTCTAAAATGATAAGTATGACATGATGTTGATCGTTGTCAAAAATTATTTTGATTTGACGTTAAACATGGCCACCAGCGGCCATCTTTGTTTACATAAAGTTATATAATGAAAACTTGTAGCGACTACTCCTCTGAACTATTTAATGGATTTTCATGAAACTTCACAGGAATGCTGATCTAGCTATCAAAAACCTATCGGTAGAGCTTTACGGTCATTGACCTCTTGTTAATGGAGTTACGGCCCCTTGACATTTTTTTTTAATTTCTTGTCAGTGCTACTCCTCCTAAACGCCTTGTTGGATTTCGAGGAAACTTGGCAGGAAGCATCGGTAAGATGTCTAGTTGTGGATATTACGCTTTTGCTCCAGTTTGCTGATTTATGACGGAGTTATGGCACTTTGACATTTTTACTTTAAACTTGTCGGCGCACTACTCCCCTAAACGGCTTGTTTGATTTCTACAAAATTTGGCAGGAAGCCTCAGTATGATGTCTAGTTGTGCAAAGCATGGTATATCATTGAAATTTTTAACAAGTTCTAAAACCAGCTAGATCTAGTTAGTAATGACAGGTTATGACCTTGATTTGTGAAAAATGCTATATTGTATTTTCCTTTGTTAAATCTGTAGTTACTTCATTTTTATGTGATCTTTACCATATTTGTTTAGAATGTTAATACCCCCCACCCCCCACACACACAACATCTCCAGCACCACACCATTTTTAGCTCTACTGGCCAAGGGCCAGCAGAGCTTATGGGATGGTGTGTTGTCCGTCTTCCGTCGTCCGTCGTCCGTCCGTCGTCCGTCGTCCGTTAACTTTTCTTCAAACGACTTCTCCTCAGAAACCGCTTGGCTAATTTTGACCAAACTTCACATGGATGATCCTTAGATGAATGCTTTTTAGATTTGTTAAAATTAGGTCAGCGCTACATCCAAGATGGCTGCCATTACCATATATGGTCGAAACCTTAAAAAATCTTCTTCTCCAGAACCGCTGGACAGATTTCAACAGTTTTTCTTTTAAAATGATCGCCAACGCCTAGACTATCAAGATTGTTCAAATAAAGTCCCCGGGGTCAAAAATGGCCGTGCCCCGGGGGTCCAAAATTTGTATATTGAGCTTTTGCATATTTTTCATATAGACATGTGGGAAACAATTTTAAAAAATCTTCTTCTCTGAAACCACAAGGCACAGTGCTCTCATGTATTACATGTAGCATCAGCTTATGGTCCTCTTCTAAGTTTATTCAAATGGTGACCCTGGAGTCAAATTTGTCCCCACCCCGGGGGTCACAGTTTTACATAGACTTATATAGGATTTTTTTTTTAAAAATCTTCCCAGGAACTACAACAGCCAGAGGTTTGATATTTTGCATTTACTATAAGCTTATGGTCCTTTACCAAGTTTGTTCAAATGGTGACCTTAGGGTCACATTTGGCCCCGTCCCAAGGGTCACATGTTTTACATAGACATGTATAGGGAATTCTTCAAACGACTTCTCGTCAGAAACCGCTTGGCTAATTTTGACCAAACCTCAAATGGATGATCCTTAGATGAATGCTTTTTAGATTTGTTAAAATTAGGTCAGCGCTACATCCAAGATGGCTGCCATTACCATATATGGTCGAAACCTTAAAATTTCTTCTTCTCCAGAACCGCTTGACAGATTTCAACAGTTTTTCTTTTAAAATTATCGTCAACGCCTAGACTATCAAGTTTGTTCAAATAAAGTCCCCGGGGTCAAAAATGGCCGTGCCTCGGGGGTCCAAAGTTTGTATATTGAGGTTTTGCATGTTTTTCATATAGACATATAGGAAAAAAGTTTAAAAACTCTTCTTCTCTGAAACCACAAGGCACAGAGCTCTCATGTATTACATGTAGCATCAGCTTATGGTCCTCTACTAAGTTTGTTCAAATGGTGACCCTGGGGTCAAATTTGTCCCCGCCCTGAGGGTCACAGTTTTACATAGACTTATATAGGATTTTTTTTTTAAAAATCTTCTTCTCGGAAACTACAAGAGCCAGAGGTTTGATATTTTACAATTATTATAAGCTTATGGTCCTTTACCAAGTTTGTCTAAATGGTGACCCTGGGGTCACATTTGGTCCCGCCCCAAGGGTCATATGTTTTACATAGACATGTATAGGGAAAAACTTAAAAAAGCTTCTTCTCTGAAACTGCAAGAGCCAGAGGTTTAATATTTTGCTGTTGCTATAAGCTTATTTTTGTTCAAATGCTGACCCTGGGGTCACATCTGGCCCCGCCCCGGGGGTCACAGTTTTACATCAATGCTTGTTTTAAATTTTTTAATTTCTTTCTTTTTTCTTTTTTTCTTTTCTTTTTTTTTATTATTATTTTTTTTCATATTTTTTGTTTTAATTTTTTTATATATATATATTTTTTTTTTTTTTTTTTTTTTTTTTTTTTTGTTCTTTTTTTTTTTTTTTTTTTTTTTTCTTCTTTTTCTTTATTTTTTTTCTTTTTCTTTTTCTTTTTTTCTTTTTTTTTTATTTTTTTTTTTTTTTTTTTATTTTTTTTATTTATTTATTTTTTATTTTATTTTTTAATTTTTATTATCTCTACTGGCCAACTTGGAAAACCAGCCAGATCGGACCCGTAATGACTGAGTTACTGCTCTTGATATAGTTAAAAATGCTATATTTTGCCTCTTTAAGACGATAGTCACTCGCTTCATTGATGTCATAAGAGCCATATTAGCAAGTAGAGCGTCCACAGGCCCTCTTGGGCCTCTTGTTATGAATTTCATTCATAGAAGAAAGTGGTACAAATTAAAAAATGCCCATGCCAGACTAGACACAGCAGACTTATTGCCCATGATTACCAGGTGAGCAATCTTAAGCCATCCTATCCCTGTTGTTTTTCCAGTGTTTTGAAAAAAACTACTGATGGGAATATGTCGACAGCCCTTGATATAAGAGCCATTTTAGCCAGTAGAGCATCCACAGGCCCTCTTGGGCCTCTTGTTTTTAATAGAATGGCATTTTGTTTTTAAACAAATGCACTTAAATGTCATCTCAGCAAACGGCAAACTCGATTGTTTTTAGTTACTAAAATGTTTACAAACTTTCATTTAAGCCTCATTGACCTTTTTATTTTTAAGTCTAGCCCCCGTTAGGCGATACTTGTGAATCCACGGATTTCTTGTATAATTTAACTTTTTGGTAGCATTATGACATTTTTATAAACTGGAAAAAAATATATTCTATAGAGTAGGATAAAATGGAATGAGATTATAATGTTGCATAATAAATCATAATATTTAGGAATATAGGAATATTGCTCTTGATGTCTAGTTGGTCCTAAGTAAAAATCAGGTTGGCCTAAAATTCAAGATGGCCACCATGTCTAAAAATAGATTTATTAAATACAATTTTGTGGCAACTACTTCTCTAAAACCGTAAGCGGTTTGGTACCTTTACCAAAATGACTTTTATAAAACTTAACAGGAATGTTGGTTTTGATGTCCAGTTAGTTCCATTAAGTAAAAATCAGGTTGGCCGGAAATTCAAGATGGCTGCCACAGCTTAAATACTCGTTTGTGGCAACTACTTATCAAAAAACATAAGTGGTATTGATTTGGAACATTTACTAAAATGACTGGCATGACATGTAATTGGTCCTAAACAAAATTCATTGATTCTGTGTCAAACATGGATGCCTGCGACCATCTTTTTTTTAGATAGAGTGATAATAAACTTGTGGCAACTACTTGTCTGAAATTGTTTCCATAAAACTTCACAGGTTCCCATGGCTGATCAAGCTATCAAAATCTATCTGTAGAGCTTCAAGGTCATAGCCTCTTGTTAGTTATTAAAATGTTTACAAACTTTCATTTAAGCAACATTTATCTTTTATTTCTAAGTCCTCCCCCTGTTAGGCGAGACGTGAGAGTCCGTGGATTTCTTGTATGAAGAAAATAAATAAATATTTGGATGAAAATAACGGATTTTGTCATGGTTAAATATATTGGACGGATGAATTAATACATGGCGGAGAATCGGGGAATGAATTAATACACTGTATAGAGCTCCAGATAAGATGCATATCCACGTAAAATACCCCTGAAAATATTCAAAAATATGACTTATTGAAGTTCACAGATATTAAGATGTTTCATTCATTTACCTCAGTTTTATACCTCTGATACTCCCCACAATGTGTCAAAACATTACAGTTACCATATTTTTCCTTGTATAATACGCACCCGTGTATATTACGCACCCCCTTCTCGGAGGTCAAAAACACCCCCTTCTCGGAGGTCAAAACTGGGGTAAAAAAGTTGTTTCCGTGTATAATATGCATCAAAATATTAGTTTTCCTAGATGAACCATTTGACGAAAATAAAAGGTTGAAAAAATTTTAAAAAAAAAATCACGATCACGAAAATTAGCATACAAAAGAAAACAACACCGGAACAATATAATTACTTCAATCATTAATTGCCAATCTTCGAGGGGAGTACCTATCTTTTTATCATCTCATCAACTCATCAAAGAGCCGATTATAATGCCGCAGATAATTGTCCGTAATCCGATAATTACATCTACTAAAACCACAGACCTAAAACAAACATAGTCGTTGGTTACCGCGATCCATTACGCCGATTATACTAACATTGTGTATTCATGGGAACCAGTGCTTATCATAAGTGTAATCATACGTGTAACGCGTGATCAGTTACCTGTACCCCGTGGCTAAATCTGGTAAAGGTCACACAACGTGTCAAAGTGCATCCTCAGAAATAGTCGCCACTTGCGGCAACTTCAAAGGATTATAGAAATAGAATAACCCATTTTACCCGTGTTTAAAGTGTGTCTATACTGCAGCCGAGGTGCGATGTTGTTTGGCCCAATTATGAATCATCAAATGTGTACCGGTAAGCCTGTTTTCACAAGAATTATTGAATAATTGCCATTTCAAAGTAGGGTGATTCTGCCCTTCTACGCCGTCTAAAATATATGTCTTTCAAAATAAAGCAAAAACTTCATTAATTTTTAGCTCTACTGATCAGAGATCAGCAGAGCTTATGCCGTGGTGCGGCGTCCGTCGTCCGTCCGTCTGTCCATCCGTCCGTCTGTCTGTCTGTCCGTCCGTCCGTTAACTTTTATTTGTAGCGACTACTCCTCTGAAACTACTTGATGGATATTCATAAAACTTTACAGAAATGTTGCCCATGAAGTCTAGTTGATCCTAGCAAAAATTCATGTTGATGTGAAATCCAAGATGGCCGCCAAAGCTAAAAATAGATTTTTTAAATTCAAGTTTGTAGCGACTACTTCTTG
Source organism: Cyrtodaria siliqua (assembly GCA_037043455.1). Classification (NCBI taxonomy): domain Eukaryota; kingdom Metazoa; phylum Mollusca; class Bivalvia; order Adapedonta; family Hiatellidae; genus Cyrtodaria; species Cyrtodaria siliqua. The sequence goes on along the minus strand of JAWPHD010004735.1, from coordinate 49,209 downwards.
AAAACTATAAGTGATATTGATATGGGACTTTTTCTAAAATGATCAGCATGACATGATGTTGATCCTTGTCAAAAATCATTTTGATTCAACGTTAAACATGGCTGCCAGCGGCCATCTTTGTTTACATAGAGTTATATAGTAAAAACTTGTAGCGACTACTCCTCTGAAACTACTTGACGGATTGTCATAAAACTGTACAGGAATGTTGCTCTTGATGTCTAATTGATCCTAGCAAATTTCAGATCTGCCAGAAATTCAAGATGGCCGTCACAGCTAAAAATAGATTTTTAAAAAATAATAAGTTTGTAGTGACTACTTCTTGAAAACTATAAGTGATATTGATATGGGACTTTTTCTAAAATGATCAGCATGACATGATGTTGATCCTTGTGGAAAATTATTTTGATTCGACGTTAAACATGGCTGCTAGTGGCCATCTTTGGTTACATAGAGTTATATAGTAAAAACTTGTAGCGACTACTCCTCTGAAACTACTTGACGGATGTTCATGAAACTTCACAGGAATGTTGCTCTTGATGTCTAGTTGATCCTAGAAAAATTTCAGGTCGGCCAGAAATTCAAGATGGCCGCCACAGCTAAAAATAGATTTAAAATAAATAAGTTTGTAGCGACTACTTCTTCAAAACTATAAGAGATATTGATATGAGACTTTTTCTAAAATGATCAGTATGACATGATGTTGGTCCTTGTCGAAAATTATTTTGATTGGACGTTAAACATGGCTGCTAGTGGCCATCTTTGTTTACATAGAGTTATATAATGAAAACTTGTAGCGACTACTCCTCTGAAACTACTTGATGGATTTTCATGAAACTTCACAGGAATGTTGCTCTTAATGTCTAATTGATCCTAGCAAAATTTCAGGTCGGCCGGAAATTCAAGATGGCCGCCACGGTTAAAAATAGATTTTCAAAAAACAAGTCTGTAGCGACTACTTCCTGAAATCAAAATCAATCAGTAGTGCTTCAAGGTCATTGACCTCTTGTTTATAAAATATTAAATAAAATCCTTTAAATATTAGAATAGAATAGAACTGTAACAATACTACATGTACCAGTCTAAACAGCTGGATGTCACGCGATATAAACAACAAACCGAGGGACGATTTTTCACACAATTTATTGAAGTTTTACAACAAACATGCAAACATTTATACAAAAACAAGCATCATAATACACTTTATTCATTTATAATTCGAATTAAGTCAATATATTACTTATATGAAGCGAGTAAATTACAAAAAAAGTGTGTATTATCGGTATTCACAATTTTCTGTCTCGATGTCTGTTCATCATCAAGGGGTTTTTCTTCCCAGACATCGATTTTCTGCAAGAAAAAAAAAGTTCTTTTTATTGTTTCCTTATATTGTACGCACTCCCCCTTTCGGAAACCGTAAAAGTGGTAAAAAAACTGCGTACTATACAAGGTAAAATACGGTACATTTCTGGCCAATTTGAAGCCAACATCCTGTTATGGCACACATAACAGAAGTTATTTGTGTATGTACCATCTTGTAAGATGACATCACTCAGTGACAAAGATTTAAAGAGTATATTTTTACTCCTTCCAGAATATACTCATCGGCCAATAAGATATGATATTTGTTTTAATTTTACCTGTCAAACATTATGTGATTGTTGTTAAATGGTTGTTGTAAACATGTGCAAACAATCAATCTAGGTATACAAGATTTGTTGTTCATTACAAATTGCAGGTTTAAAAGGTGGCAAGATTTTTTGCTCGACTTTTTCGAAGAAAAAAAGCTATTGTCATCACTTGATCATCGTCGTTGTCTGCATATGCGTCCAGGTTAAAGTTTGTGTGTAAGCTTGTATCTCTCAAACTGCTTTAAGTAATGCATTGAAACTTTAAACATGCATTCGGCATCATTATACAATGCCACAGAGCCAGGTTCTATAACTCTTGATTTTATTTTACAAGAATACGGCCCCTTTTGTACTTAGAAAAACTGGTTCAAGTCTGTATGTAAGCTTGCATTGGTTAAAGTTTGTATATAAAGAAATATAAAAAGATCGGACAGGGAAAGTAGCATTTAATGAGGACAGTCAACCACAAAACACAAAAAACAAACACGCACACAGACAAACAAGAAGGCAAAAGTAATAATAAATGCAAACGACATCACAAACACAAAAGGGTTGACAATAGGGCTACCGCCTTGGAACGGTCAGTTGCAAAGTAGGCCACTGGGGGTTTAAACCGGTTCTAGGGTGCACCAAACCTCACACTTACCATACTGTCATCCCATTAAAACATAAGCTTGTATCTCCCAAACCACATTACATAATAGATTGAAACTTCACACATATATTCAGCATCATTAGTTGACACCATAGAGTTGGGTGATATAACTCTTCCCCTATTTTAAAAGAAATTTGGAAGCTTAGTTAAAGTTTGTATGTTAGCTTGTATGTTAGCTTGTATCTCCTAAACCACTTTACACAATGGATAGGTGACTCTTGCTGTTATTTTGACAGAATCGTCCCCAGTGAAAAAGGCAGCGAAATTTCAGTGAAATCTGAAAATATTGACAAATCTCAGTAAAAACACCAAATTTCAGTGAAATTTCAGTAAAAATTTGGTGAAATATTTCATTGAAATGTTACAATTAAATTTCAGTGAAACTTTTACAGTGAAATTTCAGTAGTGATTTCAGTAGTGAAATTTCACTAAAATGAATTGATTGAAATTTTAATGACATATCTCTCTCTCTCTTTCTCTCTCTCTCTCTACACACATTTATTCTTTTAGACAGACAGACAGATAAATGCTCACATAGTACATCATATAACACACCCTATTGAAAATGCTGCTGGGATCCCGGGGGAAATAATATATATAGATAATTAAAGCCTGGAAAACAAAACTCAATTTTAAAGATATTTCAAATGTATAACTGGCAAATTGTGTTGTTTATATCAAAATACGCCACAGGACCGCTACCTTGATATGTGTAGCAAATACTTAAGGTGATCCTTTGGGAGCAACAAACACAATTACGAAAATGAAGCAGCTCGGTTTTATTGAGTCTGTTCATGAGATGTAATGAAAGAAGCAGCACCTCTCACACCCCCTAGCACCGGCTTAAGCGATATTCTACTTCAAAGCTACCCGTATTGGGCTCGCTGGTCCCAAAGGACCAGTAAAAATAACACTACTGATTCGTAACATGGGGAGACTTTTTACAGCCGCCACACTGCACTAAACGAACGCTAGTGTGAATGTTAATAAATACTGATAAAGGTGATCCTTTGGGAGCAACAAACACAATTAAGAGAATAAAGCAGCAGATTCGGTTTTATTGGGCCTGTTCATGAGAAGTAATGAAAGAAGCAACACCTCTCATGCCTCCTGGCACCTGCTTAAGCGGTATTCTACTTCAAAGCCACCCATATTGGGCTCGCTGGTCCCAAAGGACAGTAAAAATAACACTACTGATTCGTAGTTTTATATGAAGATAAATTGATTGGTTTAGGAGTGTGATTGTGACAAAAGTGCAAATAAAATGCACACTTTTTTGAATTTTGGCAGAAAATTGCAGCAAGGTGTACCAGAAGTAAATCAAATCCCACTGAGTCCAATGCAATATTGTCCAAGCTTTCTAGTTAGCCATTTTTCAAAATGGAATTCAAACTAAGATTCACTTACATGTTCTTAGTCATGAGACCTGCCTCCCTAGAAAACTGCTGAGAATAGTAGGGGTCATGTGGCATATAAGAAAATAAAATTCGGATCTTTGTTGACACCGTGAACAAACTGCATTCATTCGACACCTCTTAAATGTGTTCTACTTTCACTTTCAAAACTGTCAAGTTGATAAATAAAATCATCATACAACCATGCAAATGGTTTTTAGCTATCACAAACAAGTCAATAAAGTCATTTCAGCCAGAAAAACAGGCCTTAAATACTCAAAAATGCCTTTTATCACAAAAAAAGTCAGGGATTATATATTTGGGAACTCCTTTCGACTACAACAGGCATGAATACCACAATGACTTACTTCCTGTATACCACAACTATAGTTTTTCTTTCACCATTTAATGATTAACAGTAAGTGTTTTGTGACTATAGTTACATTACTTGGTATCAAAGCATCTTAAACATGTAATAGTTGTATTTAAAAGAGGAAATTTCTAAATGTAGACAGTGGAAACAGTATTTTAAAACCAAATCCGTATTGTCATATGTTTTTGCGGATTTGTCTTTGTTTTTTTTGTTGTTGATAGAAAAATGGTTTTCAGCATTGCAGATATTATTTGATTCAGTATCATATGCAAGATTTCACCAAGTATGGTCATGCAGGTCTTCTAAATGATGTAGACTGAACATGATAAATTTGTGAATTGTTCTTGAACTGTAGTATTGTTCATTGAAATGTCACTGAAATTTTGGTGAAATTTCACTGAGATTTTACTGTTAATTTGACAAATTCAAGAAAATTCACCAAAATTTCACTGAAACTCAATTTTATTTTGCCCAATTCTTTCAGTGAAATTTCACCGAAATATTAGTGAAATTCTACTTTCGGTGAAATTTCACTAAAGGACTAGGTATGATAAGGGACAAAATTGGCCCCCAATATTGAAAGCTTTAATGTACAAGTTTTGAATGTCTTATTTAGCTACAAATGAACTGAATCAATATTAAAACTCATTACAAGTACGTTTGAAGGCTCTAAATGAGTTTAAGAGCCTCACAAACAAGGCCTTTTTTTTTTCAAAAAATGACATTTTTGTTCATTTTCAGCAGTTTTCGATCAGTTTTTGGTTTTGGAAATACAGAGCGCAACCTCGAGCACAGCTGATTTTTTGTTGAAACAGGTACTTGATAGGGATGCATCATCAGCCAAAAAACTCTGTGTGCTCGGAGGTGCGCTCTATATTTTTAGGATCAAAATCTTGCCCAGAAAGGTCCAAAATCTACAAAATATACCAAAATTACCAAAAATACCGTTTTTTGAAACCCTATTAAATCTTTTAGATAAATAAAATAAATAAAAATATATTTTGAAGATAGAATATGATCAGTTTACTTCAATATGCACTACAGATTATATTTAAATATTATTTTGTTGCATTTTGAATATATTGGGGGCCAAAATACCGCCTTAACATACCTTGTCCTTTCGGTGAAATTCACCGAGATTTTACTTTTATTTTGCCCAATTCTTTCAGTGAAATTTCACCAATATTTCTTTAAAATTTCACCAAAATTTCACTGTTATTTTGCCCAATTCTTTCAGTGAAATTTCACCAATATTTCTTTAAAATTTCACCAAAATTTCACTGTTATTTTGCCCAATTCTTTCAGTGAAATTTCACTGTTATTTTTCTGAAATTTCAGTAAAATTTCAGTGTACATTTTTACTGGGGATGGCCCCTTTTATACTTAGAAAACTTGTTTAAAGTTTTTATATAAGCTTGGTTAAAGTTTGTAAGTTTGTATCTCCCAAACCGCTTTACATATGATGGACTGAAACTTCACATATGTATTCAGCATCATGACACCACAGTCAGGTGATGTAACACTTGCTTTTATTTTGACAGAATTGTGACCCCTTTCATACTTAACATAATGGATTAAAACTTCACAGATGCATTGGTCATCATAACAACACCACAGAACCAGGTTCTATAACTCTTGCATCTATTTAAACAAAATTATGGCTCCTTTTGCACTTATGAAATTTAGTTAAAGTTTGTATGTAAATTTGTATTGCGCAAAGTACTTTAAACTTCACACTTGCATTCAGCATCATTAGACAACACCACAGAGCCAGGTTCAATAACTCTTGCTTTTATTTTAACAAAATTATGGCCTCTTTTATTCTTTGAAAAGTTGGTTAAAGTTTGTATGTAAGCTTACATGTCCAAAACTACTTATGTACATACCAGTAATGGAGTGAAACTGCACACATGTATTTGGCATCTTGTGTAACCCATGTCTTTATTATAACAAAATTATGGCCCCTTTTATACTAAGAAATCTTAGTTAAAGCTTGTATGTAACTGATGGAAACCTTGTTTATCAATTGTAATTTCACCAAAGTCGAGCACCTGCACTGTTGGCGGTGCTCTTGTTATTTCATAAGTTTACCAGCTGTAATGATTATTTTGCATTGTTGCGATTCTATTTATTTATTTTCCTTTTTAGCTGTACTGATCAGAGATCAGCAGAGCTTAATGCCGTGGTGCGGCGTCCGTCGTCCGTCTGTCCGTAAACTTTTTTTGTAGCGACTTCTCCTCTGAAACTACTGAATGGATTTTCATGAAACTTTACAGAAATGTTGCCCATGAAGTCTAGTTGATCCTAGCATAAATTCATGTTGATGTGAAATCCAAGATGGCCGCCAGATCTAAAAATAGGTTTTTAAAAAACAAGTTTGTAGCGACTTCTTCATAAAAATTGTAAGTGATATTGATATGGGACTTTTTCTAAAATGATCAGCATGACATGATGTTGGTCCTTGTCGAAAATTGTTTTGATTGGACGTTAAACATGGCTGCCAGCTGCCATCTTTGTTTACATAGAGTTATATAATGAAAACTTGTAGCAACTACTCCTCTGAAACTACTTGACGTATTTTCATGACACTTCACAGGAATGTTGCTCTTGATGTCTAATTGATCCTAGCAAAATTTCAGATCGGCCAGAAATTCAAGATGGCTGCCACAGCTAAAAATAGATTTTTAAAAAAGAAGTTTGTAGCGACTATGTCTTGAAAACTATAAGTGATATTGATATGGGACTTTTTGTAAAATGATCAGCATGACATGATGGTTATAAGAGTCAAACATTATTTTGATTCGACGTTAAACATGGCTGCCAGTGGCCATCTTTGTTTACATAGAGTTATATGATGAAAACTTGTAGCGACTACTCCTCTGAAACTACTTGACGGATTTTCATGAAACTTCACAGGAATGTTGCTCTTGATGTCTAATTGATCCTAGCACAATTTCAGGTTGGCCGGAAATTCGAGATGGCCACCACGGCTAAAAATAATTTTTCAAAAAACAAGTCTGTAGCGACTACTTCCTGAAATCAAAATCAATCAGTAGAGCTTCAAGGTCATTGACCTCTTGTATTATATAACAGTCTGATGATACAGTTTTTAGGCCAAGATAATATGACCTATTTTTGGGAACAATAATTCCGTGATTACTCTTCAATTTTAGCAAAATTAGGATTTTACCCCTCGATCTAGTTAAAATTTAAGGAGTAATCATTCCTGGCGTCTAAAGAATTATCTGGGGCTCTGTTACAATATTAATTGGACCTTACACTAAAAGTTGGATTTTAAAGAAATACTGGATTTAGTTTATCTGTATTTTGTAAGTAAAATGTTTTCATTGTATTGTTTGAATAAATGCGTTGATTATATTTTCAAAAATTGTTGTTGCTGATTTTGCACTTCCTTTCTTGTTACATTTTACCCCTAACTCTTCAACCCCAGTAACGTTTGGACATGGTGGTACATCCCTTTAAGAAAGAAAAAGTTTTATATTCAAGGTAAGAATTTTTAACTGTTTTTATCTCTTCTTTTTTTCAGGAAATATCCCTGACTTCAGATCGGAATAGAAAAGTGATTGAGCATGTAGAAAAAGGTGGTTGGAAGAAGTATGATAAATTTAAGCAGTGCTTGTTAAAAACAAAGCAAGAACATCTGCTTGAGGATTTGCAAAAACAAGAGGACATTGAGCTAGGTACAAAGCTGATTATATATATATATCTTTGAAGTTTCAAGCATTTAAATATAATGTAATATATGTGTATGGTTGTTGGAAAGTGAAACCATCGTGACTATAACATTATAAAATGTTTTGAATCCATTGAAGAACGATGTTTTCTGAATATTATGACATATATCAAATAGTCATGTATTTTTCTGTTTGTCCCACGTATCCGAATATAAGCCCCATTCCCAAAACATGCAGAATTTCCACTTCGTCCCAAAATATCTGAAAAAATACCAGGATAACATAGGGCATAATATGACTGAAATCCAGTTTCTTGTAGGAGACCTATAAAAATAGTGTTGTTTTTTTAGCTTTTTAGCTTTGAACCTTTTTGTGTAAAATGCTAAGATTTGTCTACAAATTCCATGTATGACAAAACAGAAAGAACTAACGCGATCTTATAATTACACATGGTAACAGTGAACAGTTTATGTATAGGATAGAGCATGAGTTTTGCATGTGTACGGGGAGATAATGCACGAGCGTTAGCGAGTGCATTATCGTCCGTACACATGCAAGACTCATGCTCTATTGTATTTATACCACAATAACTAACATATGCTTATATATACTCGGGTATTACACGATGCATAGTGAGTATTTAGGCTATTGGGGTATAAGTAATATTTATAGCATAATTTTTCGAGTATATGTGATTTATACTAGTTCTTGAGGGCCGCATGCCCGAGAGTGCAGTATAAATCGCATACGAGAAAAATATTCTATAAATGTTTTGTACCTTAGCCATTTATCCAGCTACGCATGTGCAAGAAGTTTTTGGGCGTTGCAGTTTTCAGTAAAAATAACAGCTCGATCCAATCAAGAAATAGCATTATCACGCAGCATGAGCTTGACCCAGCAGCCAGTCGCCTGTGTATATTATTGGGCAGATCCAATGTCAAGGAGTGCTGTCGTGAGTCGTGTTTTACATATTTGATTGACAGGTTGTGTGTAAACATTGCAACTATGCATGTGTAAAATTGAGTAGATCATGGTATAACTGCCGAATCTGTCATTTATAGCACGGCTGAAATATACTGTCATTTATAGCACGGTTTAGGCTCAGACCTTCAGGTTTATGAAAATTATATCATAAGCAAAAACAAAGGAAAACCATTAGAGCTATGGTACAAGTATTTAATAGAGCATGAGTTTTGCACGTGTACGGGGAGATAATGCACGAGCGTTAGCGAGTGCATTATCGTCCGTATACGTGCAATACTCATGCTCTATTGTATTTATAGAGGGACCCAAAGTGGGTTGTGTTCATGTGATCACGTAAAATAAAAACAAGGATCACGTCTTCACGTGAAAATAGCAGAACTTTTACATTTCACGTTAAATGAAATCCATAAACAAGCAGATACGATTCTCGCGTGCTATTAGATCTGCGCGCACCTAGCGGTATTATGTTGTACTACCGAGACCATCATACAAATAGTAATAGATTTGGAATCAAGTCAAGGGAGACCACTTTTGTCAGCAAATTGTATTAGACTAGTTCCAGGCCGACCAGTGCTACTTGTAATGTAGTGAGCTATGTCAGTGAAACTGTCGGCATACCACCAGTCTATACTGCCTATACTGTATCTGATACACGACTCGGCTGATTGTAGTGTCCCCAGGGATTCCCGTGCCAGATGTTCGCGCAAGTACGAAAGGTCAGCTCACGGGGGAGGCTCGGGGGAGGAGGAGGGTCACTAAAAAGACTGAAAAGGACTAAAAATTCAAGTTTCACGTCACCATATCACGCGATCACGTTTTACCAAGACCAAAATCACTGATGACTCTGATAAAATTTTCATGCAATCACGCAAACATATTGTTTGTTTCACGTGTCACGTTTTTAAAAACACCCCGATCACGTTTTCACGCAAAACCCCTTTGGGACCCCCTTTATACCACAACAACTAACATATGCTGTGTATATCCTCGGGTATTACATGATGCATAGTGTGTATTTAGGCTATTGTGGTATAAATGTGTTGTAATGCACACGCTAACGCACAAGTATAAGTATCCCTTACATGTGAACATTTGTATTTCTGACATTTCTGTGCTGATGTGTACTTCTAGCACGTCGTATTACAAGGGTGAATTGTAATCAATATGTAAGGCATGTCAAGGTATTTGAACAGAAAGAAGCATTGATTCAAAGTGCTTAGTAGGAAGGTAAAATGCTTGATAAGGAAAAACGGTTGTGTGGCGTGTTTATGTCTCCGTGACAACTTTTATTGTTTTCAATATTGTTTTAACACCTGTGACTTGATGTCTCTCGGCAGCTATTTTACGCTTGCGTAAAACCTAGCTTGTTTCGCTTTTTTATCATTTGAAAATACATAATGAAAACTTCATAAAGTTACACACTAGGAGTTTAAGACCTCATAAGGTTACACTCCATTAATTTATGTCGCATCCCATTGCATTATTTAACAAATAAAGGTTGCATGGTTGCATATTTGTTTTTCCTTTTTGGTATTTTGTGAAAATACATTATGAAAACTACATAAGGTTACATTCCACTAATTATACAGACTTCATAAGGTTACACTCACAAATGTTTACACACGATTCCACTAAGTTTTTAATTATTTGTCCTGTTATTTAACAGATAATGGTTTCATATTTTCTTTATCTTTTTTATGATTTGAAAATACAAAATGAAAACTTCATAAAGTTACACACTATGAATTTTAATTCCTCAAAAAACATATAAGGTTACACTCCACTAATTATAAGACTTCATAAGGTTCCACTCCACTCATTTTTAGCTCGACTGATCAGAGATCAGCAGAGCTTATGCCATGGTGCGGCGTCCGTCGTCCGTCCGTCTGTCCATCTGTCCGTCCGTCCGTCCTTCTGCTTGTCTGTAAACATTTATTTGTAGCGACTACTCCTCTGAAACTACAAGCTACTTCTTGAAAACTATAAGTGATATTGATATGGGACTTTTTCTAAAATGATCAGCATGACATGATGTTGATCCTTGTCGAAATTTATTTCGATGCGACTTTAAACATCTAGCGGCCATCTTTGTTTTCAGCGATTTATATAGTAAAAACTTGTAGCGACTACTCCTCTGAAACTACTGGATGGATATTCATGAAACTTTACAGAAATGTTGCCCATGAAGTCTAGTTGATCCTAGCAAAAAATCATGTTGTTGCAAAATCCAAGATGGCCGCCAAAGCTAAAAATAGATTTATAAAATACAAGTTTGTAGCGACTACTCCTTGAAAACTATAAGTGATATTGATATGGGACTTTTTCTAAAATGATCAGCATGACATGATGTTGGTCCTTGTCAAAAATCGTTTTGATTCGACGTTAAACATGGCTGCCAATGATCATCTTTGTTTACATAGAGTTATATAGTAAAAACTTGTAGCGACTACTCCTCTGAAACTACTTGGCGGATTTTCATGAAACTTTACAGGAATGTTGCTCTTGATGTCCAATTGATCGTAGCAAAATTTCAGGTCGGCCAGAAACTCAAGATGGCCGCCACAGCTAAAAAAAGATTTTTAAAAAATAAGTTTGTAGCGACTACTACTTGAAAACTATAAGTGATATTGATATGGGACTTTTTCTAAAATGATCAGCATGACATTATGTTGATCCTAGTCAAACATTGTTTTGATTCGACGTTAAACATGGCTGCCAGTGGCCATCTTTGTTTACATAAGAGTTTGTATAGTAAAAATGTGTAGGGACTACTCCTCTGAAACTACTGAGACGGATTTTCATGAAACTTCACAGGAATGTTGCTCTTGATGTCTAGTTGATCCTAGCACAATTTCAGGTCGGCTGGAAATTCAAGATGGCCACCACAGCTTAACATAGATTTTTAAAAACAAGTTTGTAGCGACTACTTCTTGAAAACTGTAAGTGATATTGATATGGAACTTTTTCTGAAATGATCAGCATGACAAGATGTTGATCCTTGTCAAAAATTATTTTGATTCGACATTAAACATGGCTGCCAGTGGCCATCTCTGTTTACCTAGAGTTATATAGTAAAAACTTCAACTTGTAGCGACTACTCCTCTGAAACTACTTGACAGTTTTTATGAAACTTCACTTCACCTAGCTATCAAAATCTATCAGTAGAGCTTCAAGGTCATTGACCTCTTGTTACTTAAGACTCCACACATATTTTAATTATTTGTCGCATTATTTAACAGATAATCAGATTATTACTGTTGCACGGTCAATTACCAGAATGAACACGAAATAATTAGCAATGGTGTCAGACATAAATCTCTGCCAATTGGATGTTTTATTGTTTAATGACTCGTGGTAAATTGGGCAATCTGGCATGTGACAGGAAATGTGTGACGTAATCACCAGACAGGTCTGCCGGACGTTTTTTTTCTCACTTTTTTTTCTTCAAAAATCAGAAATACGCGGATTGACATCCCCTTGAAATGGTATTTTTGGAAAGAAACTCGAAATTTAATGCCCACAAAATATGATTCCACAGTATTTGCTCGCTTAAATACCCGGTTTCGACATGAACTGGTGAACATGAAGTTACAAATAAGGACACGCCTACAAAGAAGAAATTGCTTGATATAGAGTCTGTAACTTTAAACGTAGTTTCCTATAATCTGGTCCACTTGACATATTCTCTTCCCCTGTCAGCACAGCACTTCATTTTCCAAAGAAAGGAGTGTTTATACATATATTTTTCAAACTATTTTTTTGAGGTGGCAATAAGAATATGATGAGAATACAGAATACAGAATCTGGAACAGTATACATTTGGAATTAAAAAAAGTTCATGGCAGTTGCAATGTATAAAGTAAATGCCAGGAATGAGTAAACTATCCACCATCCCTGAAGTCGTATAATTGATGCCTTGCAATGCTAATTAATCACTCCTTCTGCCAATCTGTTCATCTATCTGTAAGGAAACAATTTGATTTGCATTCCATAACTTCGAAACTTATGACAACATAATCAAAATTTACTGTGCACAGTGAGAGGATAATCCCTATTTATTTTGGGGTCAATAGGTTTAGGTCAAGGTCCCTATGGCCAGTTTAGGATAAACCTTATTTACACAATAACTTTTCACCCTCTGTAGCCAGGTTCATCAAATTTCAGATGCAGACTGGCTGAGATGATGACCACTATTTATTGTTGGATCATTTATGAAAAACCCTTCTCTGCATGATAACTCTTCAACAGCTGTAGCCTCATTCATCAAATTGCATTTACACAGTGACAGGATGATTCCTATTGATTTTAGCATTTGTATGTCAAAGGTTGAGGTTATCAAAACTTTATATACATGATTACTATTCAACCTGTGTAGCCCTGGTGACAGGATGACCCCAATTTGGGGTCAGAGGTCAAGATAGCCATGATCTGATTATTAAAAAAGGTTGGCCACACAATAGCCATCCATTCTCTAGTCAGTGATTAGATGACCCCTATCCATTTTGAGATCAGTAGGGTAAAGGTCAAGGTCACCATGACCCTATGATGAAAAACTTAACTGCACGAATAATCTTCAACCTATGTAACAACAGACATCAAACTTCATAGACTGTCCATGGTGACCCTGTTCTGGGTTAGGTTAAAGGTTGAGGTCACCATGACCCAGCCTTGAAAAAAACATAACAGCATGATAACTATTCAACCGCTGTACCCGGAGTCAGTACCATTGGTCAGACGTTAAGAGTGAGACATGACCTGGTCATTAAAAATCCTTTCTCTTTTGCCACATGTACCAATGCTTTGGAGAGACCGTCATGGTAATATTTTCTAGTTAATTGTGTTATCATATATGATCACTTGAATGTTCATGTAACTTGTAGAAAGTAAAGCTATCAAGTTCAACAAGAGCAATAGTTGTGCTGTTCAATTTAGATTAACCTGATTTCCGTGAGTAGTCATGCATGTAGTAAAATGTATCTAGGTTGTGCAAGTAATAATTATTGTCACCAGACCTCCATAGAAACAGTTTTTTTTGCAAGGCTGACTTCTGACATTTGAGTAAACAGGTTCAGATTTTCACCAGATTTGACAAAGTTTTTTCGATAAGGTCTCCCAATAGTTTAAAGATTTAAGCAGAATTGATGCATGTGTTGTGCAGTTACTGCCCTTAATTATTAAAAATAGAATTTCAGGTTGTGAACATAACTGTTTTGTTCCAAAATGATTGTTTTATATGGGGATATTGGCCAACAAGGCCTTAATTGGTTTTAAATGGAGCTTGGCCACGGTTTCTTGGGTGGAACAAAAAGTTATTTAACCATTTCATACCAGTTCAGCATCTTCATTTACAGATGCACAAGTGTGGTTGTTGTCACCTTACATTTGAGTTATTTAACAATGGACTGCCTTCATGAAAGAAATCTATTTTTATGCGCCAGAAGGGTGCCATATAGTAGTCGCACCGTCCGTCAGTCAGTCCGTCAGTCCATTCAATCGTGTCCGGTCAATAACTCTGACATTTCTGGACGGATTTTCCAATAACTTAGCATAAATGCTCACCACAACAAGACGATGTGTCGCGCGCAAAATCCAGGTCCGTGGCTCCAAGGTCAAGGTCACACTTAGAGGTCAAAGGTCAAAATCACTTCGGAGGCATTTGATTTGTCACTTACAGTGACATTTCTTGTTTCTCTCTTGTTTGTGTTTGTTGCTTCCAAGGGATCAACTTTTCAGTATTTATTCATTAAAGAAATCTTGTGTAAGATCTCTTATATCGATACAATTTTAAATGATATGTGTAGTCTGTTGAAACAGTACCTTTCCACAAAATTGAACATGTAACTACTGTATAAAAGGTTGTTATTTGTGAGGTTTTATTTGACTTCTGAACAAGTGATATATTTATTTGGTCACCTGAGCCGAAGGCTCACAGGTGAGCTATTGGGATCACTATTCGTCCGTCGTCCGTCATCCGTCCGTCGTCGTCGTTAACTTTTGCTTCAAACGACTTCTCCTCAAAAAACCGCTTGGCCATTTTCGACCATACTTCACGTGGATGATCATTAGATGAATGCTTTTTAGATTTGTTAAAATTAGGTCAACGCAACATCCAAGATGGCCGCCAGTACCATATATGGTCAAAACTTTAAAAAATCTTCTTCTCAAGAACCGCTTAACAGATTTCGACAGTTTTTCTTTTGAAATCATCGACAACGCCTAGACTATCAAGTTTGTTCAAATGAAGTCCCCGGGGTCAAAAGTGGCTATGCTCCGGGGGTCCAAAGTTTGTATATTGAGATTTTGCATGTTTTTCATAGACTTACATAGGAAAAAACTTTAAAAAATCTTCTTCTCTGAAACCACAAGGCACAGAGCTCTCATGTATTACATGTAGCATCAACTTATGGTCCTCTACTAAGTTTGTTCAAATGGTGACCCTGGGGTCAAATTTGTCTCCGCCCCGGGGGTCACAGTTTTACATAGGCTTATATAGGAAATATTTTTAAAAAATCTTCTTCTCGGGAACTACAAGAGCTAGAGGTTTGATATTTTGCATTTACTATAAGCTTATGGTCCTTTACCAAGTTTGTTCAAATAGTGACCCTCGGGTCACATTTGGCTCCGCCCCAAGGGTCACATGTTTTACATAGACATGTATAGGGAAAAACTCAAAAAATCTTCTTCTCTGAAACTGCAAGAACCAGAGGTTTAATATTTTGCATTTGCTATAAGCTTATGGTCCTCTACCAAGTTTGTTCAAATGGTGACCCAGGGGTCAAATTTGGCCACGCCCCGGGGGTCACAGTTTTACATAGGCTTGTATAGGGAAAAACTGAAAAAAATCTTCTTATCTGGAACCACATGGCACGGCGCTCTCATGTATTACATGTAGCATCAGCTTATGGTCCTCTACTTAGTTTGTTCAAATGGTGACCCTGGGGTCACATTTGGCCCCGCCCCGGGGGTCACAGTTTTGTATAGGGAAAAACTGAAAAAAATCTTCTTCTCTGGAACTGCAAGAGCCGGAGGTTCAATATTTTGCATTTGCTATAAGCTTATGGACCTCTACCAAGTTTGTTCAAATGGTGACCCTGGTCTCAAACTTGGCCACACCCCGGGGGTCACAGTTTTATATAGACATATATATTGGAAAAAAACAATCTTCTCTGAAACTGCAAGAGCCAGAGGTTTAATATTTTGCATTTACTATAAGATTATGGTCCTCTACCAAGTTTGTTCAAATGGTGACCCTCGGGTAAAATTTGACCCCACTCCGTGGGTCACAGTTTTGCATAGACTTACATAGGAAACACATTGAAGTCTTCTTCTCTGGAACTACAAGAGCCAGAGGTTTAATATTTTGCATTTACTATACTCTTATGGTCCTTTTGTTTGTTCAAATGGTGACCCTGGATTCACATTTAGCCCCGCCCCAGGGGTCACATTTTACATAGACTTGTATAGGGAAAAACTTAAAAAATCTTCTTCTCTAAAACCACAAAGCACACAGCTCTCATATATTACATGTAGCCCTGGGGTCACATTTGGCTCTGCCCAAGTTGTTACTCTCTAGCACCTTCATTTTGTATTTGATCTTACCAAACTTTGTCAGTGTCTTAAACTGTCTATATAAATGTTGCGTCTTAAACTGTCTATATCAATATTGTTATAAACAACAGAGCCCACATTTCTTGAACAATCTTAACCAAACTTGCACAGATTGTATATGACCATAAGATTTCGAAGAAGTTCGATAATGTGCCAGTACTCAGGTGATCGCTTTAGGGCCATCTTGTTGGCCCTGGCCCTCTTGTATTGGTTCAAATTAACTCAGGTGAGCGATATAGGGCCATCATGGCCCTCTTGTTTTTAGCTCTACTGGCCAAGGGCCAGCAGAGCTTATGGGATGGTGTGTTGTCCGTCTTCCGTCGTCCGTCCGTCGTCCGTCGTCCGTTAACTTTTCTTCAAACGACTTCTCCTCAGAAACCACTTGGCTAATTTTGACCAAACTTCACGTGGATGATCCTTAGATGAATGCTTTTTAGATTTGTTAAAATTAGGTCGGCGCTACATCCAAGATGGCTGCCATTACCATATATGGTCGAAACCTTAAAAAATCTTCTTCTCCAGAACCGCTGGACAGATTTCAACAGTTCTTCTTTTAAAATGATCACCAACGCCTAGACTATCAAGTTTGTTCAAATAAAGTCCCCGGGGTCAAAAATGGCCGAGCCCCGGGGGTCCAAATTTTGTATATTGAGGTTTTGCATGTTTTTCATATAGACATATAGGAAAAACCTTTAAAAAATCTTCTTCTCTGAAACCACATGGCACAGAGCTCTCATGTATTACATGTAGCATCAGCTTATGGTCCTCTACTAAGTTTGTTCAAATGGTGACCCTGGGGTCAAATTTGGCCCCGCCCTGAGGGTCACAGTTTTACATAGACTTATATAGGATTTTTTTTTTAAAAATCTTCTTCTCGGAAACTACAAGAGCCAGAGGTTTAATATTTTGCATTTGCTATAAGCTTATGGTCCTTTACCAAGTTTGTTCAAATGGTGACCCTCGGGTCACATTTGGCCCCGCCCCAAGGGTCACATGTTTTACATAGACATGTATAGGGAAAAACTTAAAAAATCTTCTTCTCTGAAACTGTAAGAGCCAGAGGTTTAATATTTTGCATTTGCTATAAGCTTGTGGTCCTCTACCAAGTTTGTTCAAATGGTGACCCTCGGGTCACATTTGGCCCCACCCCGGGGGTCACAGTTTTACATAGGCTTGTATAGGGAAAAACTGAAAAAAAAATCTTCTTCTCTGGAACCACATGTCACAGAGCTCTCATGTATTGCATGTAGCATCAGCTTATGGTCCTCTACTAAGTTTGTTCAAATGGTGACCCTGGGGTCAAATTTGTCCCCGCCCTGAGGGTCACAGTTTTACATAGACTTATATAGGATTTTTTTTTTAAAAATCTTCTTCTCAGAAACTACAAGATCCAGAGGTTTAATATTTTGCATTTGCTATAAGCTTATGGTCCTTTACCAAGTTTGTTCAAACTGTGACCCTCGGGTCACATTTGACACCGCCCCAAGGGTCACATGTTTTACATAAATTCTTGTATAGGGAAAAACTCTGGAACTGCAAGAGCCAGAGGTTTAATATTTTGCATTTGCTATAAGCTTATGGTCCTTTACCAAGTTTGTTCAAATTGTGACCCTCGGGTCACATTTGACCCCGCCCCAAGGGTCACATGTTTTACAGACATGTATAGGGAAAAATTAAAAAAATCTTCTTCTCTGAAACTGCAAGAGCCAGAGTTTTAATATTTTGCATTTGCTATAAGCTTATGGTCTTCTACCAAGTTTGTTCAAATGGTGACCTATTGGTCATATTTGGCCCCACCCTGGGGGTCAGTTTTACTTAGGCTTGTATAGGCAAAAGCTGTTTTTATTATTTTTTTAGTTTTTAATTTTATTTTTTTATTTTTTTTTTTTTTTCGATTGCAATTTTTTTTTAATTTTTTTTTTTAATTGTTTCAATTTTTTTTAATTTTTTTTTTTTTTTTTTTTTTTCCTTTTTTTTTTTTTTTTCCTTTTTTTTTTTTTTCCTTTTTTTTTTTTTTTTTTTTTCATTATCTTTTTAATTACTTGACACTTACTTTAAAATTTCTTGTCGGCGGTACTCATCTTAAATGCCTTGTTGAATTTCGACGAAACTTGGCAGGAAGCATCGGTAAGATGTCTAGTTGTGCATATCACGCTTTTGTTCCAGTTCGCTGATTTTTGACGGAGTTATGGCCCTTTGACATTTTTATTTTAAATTTCTTGTCGGCGCTACTCCTTAAACGGCTTGTTGGATTTCTACAAAATTTGGCAGGAAGCTTCAGTATTATGTCTAGTTGTGCAAAGCGCGGTATATCAATGAAATCTTGGACAATTTCGAAAACTAGCTAGATCTTGTTAGTAATAACAGAGTTATGGCCCTTGATTTGTTGAAAAATGCTATATTGTATTTTTCTTTGTTAAATCTATAGGAGAAGAGAGCTATATCTAGCTATATCTATCTAAATCTATAAGAGCTGTTTTAGCCAGTAGAGCGTCCACAGGCCCTCTTGGGCCTCTTGTTGTCTTTTTCTCATGCATTTGAAATCTGTCTTTGGTGGTTACTTAAACTCTTTTTAGAGTCAATTTATATTCTAGGTTGCTGTTTTTTAGCTCTACTGGCCAAGGGCCAGCAGAGCTTATTGGATGGTGTGTTGTCCGTCTTCCGTCGTCCGTCGTCCGTCCGTTAACTTTTCTTCAAACGACTTCTCCTCAGAAACCGCTTGGCTAATTTTGACCAAACTTCACATTGATAGATTTGTTAAAATTAGGTCAGCGCTACATCCAAGATGGCTGCCATTACCATATATGGTCGAAACCTTAAAAAATCTTCTTCTCCAGAACCGCTGGACAGATTTCAACAGTTTTTCTTTTAAAATGATCGCCAACACCTAGACTATCAAGTTTGTTCAAAGAAAGTCCCCGGGGTGAAAAATGGCCGTGCCCCGGGGGTCCAAACTTTGTATATTGAGGTTTTGCATGTTTTTCATATAGACATATAGGAAACAACTTTAAAAAATCTTCTTCTCAACCACAAGGCACAGAGCTCTCATGTATTACATGTAGCATCAGCTTATGGTCCTCTACTAAGTTTGTTCAAATGGTGACCCTGGGGTCAAATTTGTCGCCGCCCCGGGGGTCACAGTTTTACATAGACTTATATAGGATTTTTTTTAAAAAAATCTTCTTCTCGGAAACTACAACAGCCAGAGATTTAATATTTTACATTTACTATAAGCTTATGGTCACATTTGGCCCCGCCCCAAGAGTCATATGTTTTACATAGACATGTATAGGGAAAAACTTAAAAAATCTTCTTCTCTGAAACTGCAAGAGCCAGAGGTTTAATATTTTGCATTTGCTATAAGCTTGTGGTCCTCTACCAAGTTTGTTCAAATGGTGACCCAGGGGTCACATTGGGCCCCACCCCGGGGGTCACAGTTTTACATAGACATGTATAGGGAAAAACTTACAAAATCTTCTTCTCTAAAACTGCAAGAGCCAGAGGTTTAATATTTTGCATTTGCTATAAGCTTATGGTCTTCTACCAAGTTTGTTCAAATGGTGACCCATTGGTCACATTTGGCCCCACCCTGAGGGTCACAGTTTTACTTATGCTTGTATAGGGAAAACCTGAAAAAAATCTTCTTCTCTGGAACCACATGGCACAGGGCTCTCATGTATTATATGTAGCATCAGCTTATGGTCCTCTACAAAGTTTGTTCAAATGATGACCCTGGTGTCAAATTTGGACGCGCCCCCGGGGGGTAACAGTTTTTTCTTTTAAAAAATAAATAAATTCTTTTTTTTTTTCATTTTCATGTGTGTTTTTTTTTTTCATTTTTCTTTCTTTTTCCGATTTTTTTTTATTTATTTTTTAATATTTTTTTTTTAATTATTTTTTTCTAATTTTTTTATTTTATTTTTTTATTTTTTTTTTGATTAATTTGAATTGTTTTTTTTTCCAATTTTTTTAAAAAAAAATTTCATTTTCTTGTCCGCGCTACTCCTCTTAAACGGCTTGTTGGATTTCTACGAAATTTGGCTGGAAGCCTCAGTATGATGTCTAGTTTGTGCAAAGCAATGAAATCTTGGACAGTTTTGAAAACCAGCTAGATCTTGTTAGTAATAACAGAGTTATGGCCCTTGATTTGTTGAAAAATGCTATATTGTATTTTCCTTTGTTAAATCTATAGGAGAAGAGAGCTATATCTAGCTATATCTATCTAAATCTATAAGTGCTGTTTTAGCCAGTAGAGCGTCCACAGGCCCTCTTGGGCCTCTTGTTTGCATTTTTGTGTATGAAGGAAATGATTTATTGTGCACTTGGTTCGTTTATTGTAGAAAAATTACAAGCAGATCATAAGAACAGTCAGGGTGATGACGGAAATGATGATGACCGAGATGATGGTGGAGATGGTTCTGGAGAAAACAGTGAGGGAAACAATGACAATGGTGATGATGGAAATGTTGATGGCAGAGGCGATGGTAGAGATGATTCTGGAGAAAACAGAGATGGTAACAATGACAATGGTGATGATGGAAATGTTGATGGCAGAGGCGATGGCAGAGATGATTCTGGAGAAAACAGTGATGGTAACAATGACAATGGTGATGATGGAAATGTTGATGACAGAGGCAATGGTAGAGATGATTCTGGAGAAAACAGAGATGGTAACAATGACAATGGTGATGATGGAAATGTTGATGACAGAGGCAATGGTAGAGATGGTTCAAGAAACAACAGTGAGGATAACAACGATATTCTTAAAGTCGAACCTAATGGAAGTGGTTCTGTTAACCATGATTACAGTAACAGAGTCTGTGATGCTAAAGGTCTTTCTGTTGGTGGCTCCAATGAGAGTGACTTTAATCACAAAAGTACCCTTCCATGCCCTGATATGTTTGGAAAAGATAAGGATCATATAAATGATAGCCCGGATCAGAGAGAACAGGCAGAGATCGGAGACAGTCAGTCAAAAACTACAGAAACAAAGGAATCTATGAAAGATAAGGTGAGATGAGTTACATTACTATTTTACAGTTCCAGAATGTTGTTTCCTTTTGTGTTTGTTGATTTAATGTTATACATTTCAGATTTACCTTATTTTCCCGTGCAGTCATGCAGTGATAAAAGTAGTATTTATGTCATGCAAATAATACTTATTTTTACATACAACTTATAGCGGTTTTCAGTATGTTTCCAAGACTATCAAGAACTGTTCATATGATGTTTAAGAGTTAAATTTGTTAATTGATAATACTACAAAAAGGGTGGCCATTCATCTTTAATATTTATGCCACACTAAATACTCTCAGATTTTACAGCTATTTCACTATTATTATTATTATAATGCTAATAGTTTATTCAAAAGCTCCTGAGGACTTACATTTGTATTGTTAATTTGTAGCTCTACTGGCCAAGGGCCAGCAGAGCTTATGGGATGGTGTGTTGTCCGTCTTCCGTCGTCCGTCGTCCGTCCGTTAACTTTTGCTTGTGTACACTCTAGAGGCCACATTTCTGATGCAATCATCATGAAACTTTGTCAGAATGTTTGTCGCAATGAAATCTCGGTCAAGTTCGAAAATGGGTCATGTGGGGTCAAAAACTAGGTCACTAGGTCAAATATTGGAAAAACCTTGTGTACACTCTAAAGGCCATATTTTCGACCCGAGCTTGATGCAACTTTGTCAGAATGTTTGTCTTAATTATATCTTGGTCAAGTTTGAAAATGGGTCACATGGGGTTAAAAACTAGGTCACTAGGTCAAATACTTGAAAAACCTTGTGTACACTCTAGAAGCCGTATTTCTGACCCAATATTCATGAAACTTTGTCAAAATGTTTGTCTTAATTATATCTTGGTCAAGTTAAAAAATGGGTCACATGGTGTTAAAAACTAGGTCACTAGGTCAAACTTTGGAAAAAACGTGTGTACACTCTAGAGGCCATATTTTTGACCTGATCTTGATGAAACTTTGTCAGGATGTTTGTCTTAATGAAATCTCGGTCAAGTTCAAAAATGGGTCATGTGGGGTCAAAAACTAGGTCACTAGGTCAAATACTTGGAAAAAACTTGTGTACACTCTAGAGGTCATATTTGTTACCCAATCTTGATGAAACTTTGTCAAATTGTTTATCTTAATTATATCTTGATCAATTCGAAAATGGGTCACATGAAGTTAAAAACTAGGTCAATAGGTCAAATATTGGAAAAACCTTGTGTACACTCTAGAGGCCATATTTTTGACCCGAGCTTGATGCAACTTTGTCAGAATGTTTATCTTAATTGTTTGTCTCAATGAAATCTCGGTCAAGTTCGAAAATGGGTCATGTGGGGTCAAAAACTAGGTCACTAGGTCAAATATTGGAAAAATCTTGTGTACACTCTAGAGGCCATATTTTTGACCTGAGCTTGATGCAACTTTGTCAGAATGTTTGTCTTCATTATATCTTGGTCAAGTTTGAAAATGGGTCACATGGGTTAAAAACTAGGTCACTAGGTCAAATACTTGAAAAACCTTGTGTACACTCTAGAAGCCGTATTTCTGACCATATCTTGATGAAACTTTGTCAAAATGTTTGTCTTAATTATATCTTGGTCAAGTTCAAAAATGGGTCACATGGTGTTAAAAACTTGGTCACTAGGTCAAACTTTGGAAAAACCGTGTGTACACTCTAGAGGCCATATTTTTGACCCGATCTTGATGAAACTTTGTCAGAATGTTTGTCTCAATGAAATCTCGGTCAAGTTCAAAAATGGGTCATGTGGGGTAAAAAACTAGGTCACTAGGTCAAATACTTGAAACAACTTGTGTACACTCTAGAGGTCATATTTGTTACCCAATCTTGATGAAATTTTGTCAAATTGTTTATCTTAATTATATCTTGATCAAGTTCGGAAATGGGTCACATGAAGTTAAAAACTAGGTCACTAGGTCAACTATTGGAAAAACCTTGTGTACACTCTAGAGGCCATATTTTTGACCCGAGCTTGATGCAACTTAGTCAGAATGTTTGTCTTAATTATATCTTGGTCAAGTTTGAAAATGGGTCACATGGGGTTAAAAACTAGGTCACTAGGTCAAATATTGGAAAAACCTTGTGTATACTCTTTGTCAAAATGTTTGTCTTAATTATATCTTGGTCAAGTTCAAAAATGGGTCACATGGTGTTAAAAACTAGGTAAGTAGGTCAAACTTTGGAAAAACCGTGTGTACACTCTAGAGGCCATATTTTTGACCCGATCTTGATGCAATTTTGTCAGAATATTTGTCTCAATTATAGCTTGCTAAATGTTCGAAAATGGGTCATACAGGGTCACACAGGGTCAAAAACTAGGTCACTAGTACACTCTAGAGGCCATATTTCTGACCCGATCTTGATGAAACTTTGTCGAAATGTTGTCTTAATTATATTTTGGTCAAGTTCGAAAATGGGTCCCATGGGGTCAAAAACTAGGTCACTAGGTCAAATACTTGAAAAACCTTGTGTACACTCTAGACACCATGTAGTACGACTCGATTCATCAATGGTATAACAGCCAGTAGAGCGTTCACAGGCCCTCTTGGGCCTCTTGTTAGCTCTACTGGCCATAGGCCAGTAGGGCTTATGGATGGTCTGTTGTCTGTCGTCCGTCCGTTCATCGTCTAACTTTTTGGTGTCTGCTCTCTTGCGCCAGTAACACCCAGACCAGTAAAACCGGAGTTGTGGCCCTTGAATAAGAAAGTTGGTGTTTTTTGTCTTGTCTGCACTCTAGCGTCTCCATTATTATGCATTCTATCTTTACCAAGCTTTGCCAGATTGTTGATATCAAACCCGCAAGACCTAGAGGTCTGATATTTTGCATGTAGCATTGTCTTATGGTCCTCTATCAAGTTTGTTCAAATCATGACCCCGGGGGTCACATGTTTTACATAGAGTTATATAGGGAAAACTTTAAAAACCTTCTTCTCCGAAACTGCATGACCTAAAGGTCTGATATTTTGTTTGTAGTATAATCTTATGGTCCTGTTCCAACTTTATTCAAATGATGACCCTAGGGTCATAAATGGCCCCACCCAGGGCGTCACATGCTTTACATAGAGATATATAAGAAAAACCTTAAAAAATCTTCTCCGAAACTACAAAACTTAGAGCTCTGATATTTTGTCTTATGGTCCTCTACCGAGTTTGTTCAAATGATGACCCTGGGTCATAAATGGCCCCGCCCCAGAGTAATATGTTTTACATAGAGTTATATAGGGAAAACTGTAAATCTTTCTCTCAAAAACTACAAGACCTGGAGGTCTGATATTTTGCATGTAGCATTGCCTTATGGTCCTCTACCAAGTTTGTTCAAAATGACCCTGGGGTCATAAAAAGCACCTCCCTGGGGTCCCATGTTTTACACAGAGTTATGTAGGGCAAACCTTGAAAATTCTTCTTCTTCGAAACTACAAGAACTAGAGGTCTGATGTTTTGTATGTAGCATTGTCTTATGGTCCTCTACCATTTTTGTTCATTGTGCATTTCATCGCCATGTTCCAGTTGAAAGATTTTTGGCAGAGTTATGGCCCTTTAAAGTATACAAGCTTTGTACAGACTAGTCTCTTCTGAATTCCTGGCCGTATTTTATTGAATCTTGGCTGGGATGATGAGCTTAGTTGTGCAGGTCATCACTGTGTTCCGGTTGAATGATTTTTGGCAGAGTTATGGCCCTTTAAAGGTTTTAATACACTATCTTTGTACAGACAAGTTCTCCTGAACCTCTGGCCGGTTTCAGCGATACTTGGCAGGGATGATAAGTACATATCTTCACCATGTTCCGGTTGAATGATTTTCGACATAGTTATGGTCCGTTATACACAAACTTTATCTTAAGCCAGTAGATCTTCCATAGGCCCTCTTTGGCCTCTTGTTTTCCTGAACCCCAGTCTAGAATTCAGTGGAACTTGGCCGGAATCATTAGTACCAAGCCTAGTTGTGCCTATCGTTGTCGTGTTCCCCAACACAAACCCCATATAGCAAGTAGAGCGATACAGGCCCTGTTGGGCCTCTTGTTTGTATATGTTGTGTCGACTTAAAATTAAATTTTTCTTATCTTATGAATGACCTTCTCCTGCGTTTCACACTTCATTAATTTACATAAAAGTTTTACCTCGGGTCCAAGGCTCAGATCACACCCTTGTCTTGTTCATATTGTTTGTTAGGATCACTCTTCGTCCAGCGTCCGTCCGTCGTCAGCCACATCTTGAAACGACTTCTCCTCAGAAACTGCTTTGCCAATTTTGGCCGAACTTCACATGGATGATCCTTAGAGGAATGCTTTTTAGATTTGTTACAATTAGGTCGGCCACATCCAAGATGTCCCCCATTACCATATATGGTCGAAATCTTAAAATAATCTTCTTCTCAAGAACCGCTAGACAGATTTTGACAGTTTTTCTTTTAAAATGATCGCCAACACCTAGACTATCAAATGAAGTCCCTGGGGTCAAAAATGGCCGTGTCGCGGGGACCAAAGTTTATATATTGTGATTTTGCATGTTTTTCACTTATATAGGAAATAACTTTAAAAATCTTCATCTCTGAAACCACAAGCCACGGAGCTCTCTTGTATTACATGTAGCATCAGTTTATGGTCCTTAACTGAGTTTGTTCAAATGGTGACCCTGGGGTCACATTTGGCCCCACCCCAGGGGTCACTTTTTATATAGACACGTATAGGGAAATACTTCAAAAATCTTCTTCTCTGAAACTATAAGAGCCAGAGGTTTAATATTTTGCATTTACTATAAGCTTGTGTCCTCTACCAAGCCTGTTCTAATGATGATCCTAGGGTCACATTTGGCCCTGCCCCAGAGGTCATATGTTTTACATAGACTTATATAGGGAAAATCTTTAAAGGTCTGCTTCTCAGATACCACTTGGTCGATTTTGACCAAACTTCACATGGGTGATCCTTAGGTGAATTGTTTGCAAATTTGTTAAAATTAAGTAGACGTGACATCCAAGAAGGCTGCCATAGAAAAATCTTTAAATTACTTATTGTACAGTGGAAGCTAGGGCCGTGGGTTCAAAACCCACTGGAAGTAAACTTTTTCTTTTTTTTGAATTTTTCATTTTTATTATCGTTTCCTGTTTGGATGTGGTTTTTATTGTTTAATTTTCCTAAAGTTTGTATATAAAGATTCTACATGTTTTGCGTAGACTTGTATAGGGAAAATTTAAAAAATCTTCTCTGGAACTACAAGAAACAGAGGATTTAATATTTTGCATTTGCTATAGCTTATGGTCCTCTACCAAGTTTGTTCAAATGGTGACCCTTGGTTCATATTTGGCCCCACCCCAGTGTCACATGTTTTACTGATAGACTTATACAGGGATAATTTTAAAAATCTTCTCAAAAACTGCTTGATCAATTTTGGCCAAACTTAACATGGCTGATACTTAGGTAAATGTTTTTCAAATTTGTTAAAATAAGGTAAATGTGACATCCAAGATGGCCGCTATCTTTGAATTACTTCTTGGGCACAGGAAAGCTAGGGCAGTGGGTTCAAATCCCATTGGAGCAGGGCTTCTAAAATAGCCGGTTTATCAGTTTTGAGACCGAAATCTGTTTCTTCAGACCGGTTTTCTTTTCAAAATCTCTTTTAAAATCGGTTCGGATATTTTATCTATCGGTCGTAAAAAAATCATAAAATTGCCCTTTACCCTCCTACTGATATCTGAAAATATGCCTTGCCGCAATATCCTTTAATCTACAACACGATTGTTTGTCACTCGCTGTGCAAAAGTAGGTCAATTTGGACTAAACCATTACCGGTAGTAGGGAATTATTTTTTTTGGAAGAGTCTATTGTAGGCTCCGCAGCACGCTTCTGATGTGTGATCAGTGAGCCATATTACGCATTCGGCCGATTTCTATTGCCCAGACCGAAATGTGTTTGCGCCAGTAATTTCTGTGATATATACAGTAAGCTGTTTACCGTGAGCCATTTGTGATGGAAAGAAAAATAAAGTTTAAAAAAAATACAGATGCATCATCACCGTAAACTAAATATATAGCATTTGTTATTAATTAATATAAAGTTTCCATACCTGTTAATCATCGTTGGCTAAACTTTTAATCCATTAGTTGGATATATTTCCTCCATATTAACTATATTAACTAGGAACTTCAACAACAGTGTTTAAATTTTGAAAAAAAAATGTGATAAACATGTCACTTTCAAGGATTTTCATGTACATATTTAGACTGACCTGTGCCAATGTGCGATGACCACGTCACTCTGACAGTTTTTTGCATCAGTGAAACAAATATATGTCAGTGTTCACTCAGTGGAAAAGTTTGCTTGGGAGTTCTTTGAAATGAACATTATTTTCTAAAAATAGCGCAAGAGAACATTTCCTGATTGTGTATTATATTATACTGAAGCCAAATTAGAGTAATGGGACATACCCTATATATGATTTGGATGCGACTTTTTGTCCCATTTATGTGATTTTTATGCGACTTTTGTGCGGGAATTTCCTCAAATCGCGGCCTAGAGTGATCCCTGTAAAGGTAGTTATTTTACATTTTAAATATCTTCCATTAGATTCGAACCCTTTTTAATGAATTTTATTGAAAATAATATCAGGAGACAGTGATGAAAACGGTATTACGGAAATTTACATAGACTCTTATATATATATGTGTAAGCACGAACTCAAAGAGATCCGACGCTACATCTGGTAAACTGGATACTTCGGTTTAGATCTTGATAGAAAATGGTTCATTAAAAGGCGAATACATGATCTTAGCAATTAAAATTTACACATTGAGAGAAAGTTAGTTAAATTCAACACAGATAGCATGAAAAACATATATATATGTGTAAGCACGAATAATACTGCTATTGGCTAGTCTGTTTAAATGTCATATTTAATAAAAAGTACTTTGACAAGGTCCAGAACGTCGAATGAGGACTGACTCAAAGAGATCCGACGCTGCATCTGGTAAACTCGATACTTCCGGTTTAGATCTTGATAGAAAATGGTTCATTAAAAGGCGAATACATGATCTTAGCAAGTAAAATTTACACATTGAGAGAAAGTTAGTTAAATTCAACACAGATAGCATGAAAAACACAAGAGTTCTCTTAGCAGACAAACTTGCTTGGTGGTGGGGTTCATATACATGCATGGGCACGGTGGTTTGATGACTTTTAAAAGAAAAAAGTGTGATTCTCACGGCAGTAAAAAAACCTGGACCGATTTGCAGTTTGAAATTTTAGAAGCCCTGCATTGGAGGTAATTTTTATATGCCCGTTTGGAAAATATGGTATGGGGTTGTCCGTCCGTACATCTGTACGTCCGTCAACAATTCGCATTCCGCATGATAACTGCAAAAGTATGAGACCCACAATCATTATACTTCATAGATACATTGCCCTAGTTGAGAGCCGATCGATCGCTAAGTTTTTATTTATCCTCACTCTATGGAACAAGTCCTTTTGGCAAGCATTTCAATAGAAGATTATGGCTGCAAGAGTCCAGTAGAAGGTGACTTCTCTCATCCAAAGAGGTTTACTGTAGAACAGCAGTAGTAGAGTTGGTAGGAGTAAAGAGGTCCAATGTAGATATTCTGTAGTTGTTTAGATTCTCGAAGAAGACTAATGTTAAAATTGTAGACTTTGGCTAATCGGATTGCCTGCAGAATTGTGACTAGGTCAATCTGATTGCCGGCTCAAAATCGTCTCAGCCAATCAGGAAACAGATGATTAGAAGTAACCAGTAGGTCAGTCCCATCGTTCATGGGGTCCATGTTGCTAGTTAAATGGAAATATGCATTCCGGACGATCACTTCGAAACCATAACACCTAGTAGTACACTCATGATACTCCATTGCCCTAGACTAGAGGAGGAATCCTATTGTTTTTGGAGTCAGTAGGTCAAAGGTGAAGGTCACCATGACCTTATGTGGAAATATACATTCAGGGCTAGTACTTCTTTATGTAGTTAAAATTGCTATATTTTGCCTCATTAACACGATATGGCCTTCATTTTTCATTCCATCTTTACCAAACTCTACAAGATTGTTGATATCAATGAAAGCCAGATCTGACCATTTAACCCCGAGTTATGACCCTTGATTTCTGAATTGTGCTCTAATTTGGCCTTGTTAACACGATAGGGCCTTCATTTGTCATCTGGTATTTTTCAAACTTTACCAGATTGTTGATATCAATGAATCCACAGACGAGTTTAAAAACCAGCTAGTTCAGACCAGTAACAGGAGTTATGGCCTTTGATTTAGTTAAAATTGCTATATTTTGCCTCATTTACACGTTTAAACTCTACCAAATTGTTGATATCAATGAAAGCTCGGAGAAGTTTGTAAACCAGCCAGATCGCACCAGTAACACCAGAGTTATGGCCCTTGATTTTTTAGCTCGACTGATCAGAGATCAGCAGAGCTTATGCCGTGGTGCGGCGTCTGTCGTCCGTCCATCCGTCCGTAAACTTTATTTTGTAGCGTCCACTCCTCTGAAACTACTGAATGGATTTTCATGAAACTTTACAGAAATGTTGCCCATGAAGTCTAGTTGATCGTAGCAAAAATTCATGTTAATGTGAAATCTAAGATGGCCGCCAAATCTAGAAATAGGTTTTTAAAAAACAAGTTTGTAGCGACTACTTCTTGAAAACTCTAAGTGATATAGATATGGGACTTTTTCTAAAATGATCAGCATGACATGGTGTTGGTCCTTGTTGAAAATCGTTTTGATTCAACGTTAAACATGACTGCCAGCGGCCATCTTTGTTTACATAGAGTTATATAATGAAAACTTGTAGCGACTACTCCTCTGAAACTACTTGACGGATTTTCATGAAACTTCACAGGAATATTGCTCTTGATGTCTAATTGATCCTAGCAAAATTTCAGGTTGGCCGGAAATTCAAGATGGCCGCCAGGGCTAAAAATAAATTTTCAAAATACAAGTTTGTAGCGACTACTTCTTGAAAACTATAAGTGATATTGATATGGGACTTTTTCTAAAATGATCAGCATGACATGATGTTGGTCTTTGTCAAAAATTGTTTTGATGCGACGTTAAACATGGCTGCCAGTGGCCATCTTTGTTTACATAGAGTTATATAGTAAAAACTTGTAGCGACTACTCCTCTGAAACTACTAGGCGGATTTTCATGAAACTTTACAGAAATGTTGCTCTTAATGTCTAATTGATCCTAGCAAAATTTCAGATCAGCCAGAAATTCAAGATGGCCGCCACAGCTAAAAATAGATTTTTAAAAAATAAGTTTGAAGCGACTTCTTCTTGAAAACTATAACGGATATTGATATGGGACTTTTTCTAAAATGATCAGCATGACATGATGTTGGTCCTTGTTGAAAATCGTTTTGATTCGAAGTTAAACATGGCTGCCAGCGGCCATCTTTGTTTACATAGAGTTATATAGTAAAAAATTGTAGCGACTACTCCTCTGAAACTACTTTGCGGATTTTCATGAAACTTTACAGGAATGTTGCTCTTAATGTCTAATTGATCCTAGCAAATTTTCAGATCGGCCAGAAATTCAAGATGGCCACCACAGCTAAAAATAGATTTTTAAAAAAACAGTTTGTAGCGACTACTTCTTGAAAACTATAAGTGATATTGATATGGGACTTTTTCTAAATTGATCAGCATGACATGATGGTTATCCGAGTCGTACATTATTTTTATTCGACGTTAAACATGGCTGCCAGTGGCCATCTTTGTTTACATAGTGTTATTAGCTCTACTGATCAGAGATCAGCAGAGCTTATGCCGTGGTGCGGCGTCCGTCGTCCGTCTGTCCGTCCGTCTGTCTGTCCGTCTGTCCGTTAACTTTTATTTGTAGCGACTACTCCTCTGAAACTACTGGATGGATATTCATAAAACTTTACAGAAATGTTGCCCCTGAAGTCTAGTTGATCCTAGCAAAAATTCATGTTGATGTGAAATCCAAGATGGCCGCCAAAGCTAAAAATAGATTTTTTAAATTCAAGTTTTTAGCGACTACTTCTTGAAAACTATAAGTGATATTGATATGGGACTTTTTCTAAAATGATCAGCATGACATGATGTTGGTCCTTGTCGAAAATCGTTTTGATTTGACGTTAAACATGGCTGCCAGCGGCCATCTTTGTTTACATAGAGTTATATAATGAAAACTTGTAGCGACTACTCCTCTGAAACTACTTGACGGATTTTCATGAAACTTCACAGGAATGTTGCTCTTGATGTCTAAATGATCCTAGTAAAATTTCAGGTCGGCCGGAAATTCAAGATGGCCGCCACGGCTAAAAATAAATTTTCAAAATACAAGTTTGTAGCGACTACTCCTTGAAAACTATAAGTGATATTGATATGGGACTTTTTCTAAAATGATCAGCATGACATGATGTTGGTCCTTATTAAAAATCGTTTTGATTCGACGTTAATTGTGGCTGCCAGCGGCCATCTTTGTTTACATAGAGTTATATAGTAAAAATTTGTAGCGACTACTCCTCTGAAACTACTTGGCGGATTTTCATGAAACTTAACAGGAATGTTGCTCTTAATGTCTTATTGATCCTAGCAAAATTTCAGATCGGCCAGAAATTCAAGATGGCTGCCACAGTTAAAAATAGATTTTAAAAAAATAAGTTTGTAGCGACTACTTCTTGAAAACTATAAGTGATATTGATATGGGACTTTTTCTAAAATGATCAGCATGACATGATGGTTATCCGAGTCGAACATTATTTTGATTCGACATTAAACATGGCTGCCAGTGGCCATCTTTGTTTACATAGAGTTATATAATGAAAACTTGTAGCGACTACTCCTCTGAAACTACTTGACGGATTTTCATGAAACTTCACAGAAATGTTGCTCTTGATGTCTTATTGATCCTAGCAAAATTTTAGGTCGGCCGGAAATTCAAGATGGCCACCATGGCTAAAAATAGATTTTCAAAATACAAGTTTGTAGCGACTACTTCTTGAAAACTATAAGTGATATTGATATGGGACTTTTTCTAAAGACATGATGTTGGTCCTTGTCGAAAATCGTTTTGATTCGACGTTAAACATGGCTGCAGCGGCCATCTTTGTTTACATAGAGTTATATAATGAAAACTTGTAGCGACTACTCCTCTGAAACTACTTGACGGATTTTCATGAAACTTCACACGAATGTTGCTCTTGATGTCTAATTGATCCTAGCAAAATTTCAGGTCGGCCGGAAATTCAAGATGGCCACCACGGCTAAAAATAGATTTTTAAAAAATAAGTTTGTAGCGACTACTTCTTGAAAACTATAAGAGATATTGATATGGGACTTTTTCTAAAATGATCAGCATGACATGATGGTTATCCGAGTGGAACATTATTTTGATTCGACGTTAAACATGGCTGCCAGTGGCCATCTTTGTTTACATAGAGTTATATAATGAAAACTTGTAGCGACTACTCCTCTGAAAGTACTTGACGGATTTTCATGAAACTTCACAGAAATGTTGTTCTTGATGTCTAATTGATCCTAGCAAAATTTCAGGTCGGCCGGAAATTAAAGATGGCCGCCACAGCTAAAAATAGATTTTCAAAAATCAAGTTTGTAGTCACTACTTCCTGAAATCAAAATCAATCAGTAGAGCTTCAAGGTCATTGACCTCTTGTATAATGAAAACTTGTAGCGATTACTCCTCTGAAACTACTTGACGGATTTTCATGAAATTTCACACGAATGTTGCTCTTGATGTCTTATTGATCCTAGCAAAATTTCAGGTCGGCCGGAAATTCAAGATGGCCATCATTTCTAAAAATAGATTTTCAAAATACAAGTTTGTAGCGACTTCTTCTTGAAAACTATAAGTGATATTGATATGGGACGTTTTCTAAAAGGATCAGCATGACATGATGTTGGTCCTTGTCAAAAATCATTTTGATTCGATGTTAAACATGGCTGTCAGCAGCCATCTTGTTTACATAGAGTTATATAATGAAAACTTGTAGCGATTACTCCTCTGAAACTACGTGACAGATTTTCATGAAACTTCACAGGATCCTAGTAAAATTTCAGGTCGGCCGGAAATTCAAGATGGCCGCCACTGCTAAAAATATATTTTCAAAAAACAAGTTTGTAGCGACTACTTCCTGAAATCAAAATCAATCAGTAGAGCTTCAAGGTCATTGACCTCTTGTTTAAATATGCAATATGCTATATTTGGAACTTGGGTCAACCACATGGTTTCTGCTCAATATTTTTTGTTCGGAATGAGGTACTGGGATGAAACTTGCAGGGTATGTAGCTTATATGGAAAGGAAGGTTAAGATTGCATTTGGGGCCACTGTGGTGAATGTCAAGGTAGCTGTTACTAAAAATAGATAAAGGGTTTCTGCTCTATAACTTTTGTTTGGAGTGAGGTATTGTGACGAAACTTGCTGGGTGGATATAGTATATGGAAAGGAAGGCTGGGATTGCAATTGGAGTCTCTGGGTTTAAGGTCAAAGTCACTGTTACTAAAAATAGAAAAT
The DNA here is from genome assembly GCA_037043455.1 of Cyrtodaria siliqua. NCBI lineage: Eukaryota > Metazoa > Mollusca > Bivalvia > Adapedonta > Hiatellidae > Cyrtodaria > Cyrtodaria siliqua. The sequence continues at coordinate 15,347 of JAWPHD010004735.1, read as the reverse complement.
AAGGTTTCTGCTAAATGACTCATTAGGAATGAGGTATTGAAATGAAACTTGCATGGTAGGTACCTTAAATTGTTAGGAGGGGGTATGATTGCATTTGGGGCCACTGGCGTCAAGATAAAGGTCACTGTTACTAAAAGTAGAAAAATAGTTTCCGTAACTTTTGTTAGGAGATAGGTATTGTGACGAAACTTGCTGGGTAGGTAGCCTATATGGAAATGAAGGTTGGTATTGCATTTGGGGCCACTGGAATCAAAATCAAGGTTGCTTCTAGCGAAAAATAGAAAAATGGTTTCTGCACAATAGCTTTCGTTCGGAGTGAGATATTGCGACGAAACTTGCTGGGTAGGTAGATTATATGGAAAGGGTGGTTGGGATTTCATTTGGTTTCACTCGGATAAAGGTCAAGGTTGCTTTACTAAAAATTAGAAAAAGGGTTTCTTAGTAACTTTTATTTTGCGTAAGGTATTGCAAGTTTTGTCGAGCCCCTTCACAGATCTCGACTGAGCAATTACAACGTTCGTCGGTGCGTCAGATTTTCATTTCTTAATATATTCTTCATTACTTCCAGGATTTTCACCAAACTTCACTAGAATGTTCCTTATATGCAACTAACATCATGAGCAAAATTTCGGGTCACTGTGACCTACTTTCGACGAAATATATGTCACGTCTGGTCTCCACTACAACATGCATCCCACACTGTTAATGACAATAGTTTAATATCTTTTGGGATCTTTTGGTGTTGGTCAAATCAAAACGTGGACCTTTATAATAGGGCTCGTTTAAAAAAAGTGCTGATGGGAATTTTATGATGACAACCCTCAATATAAGAGCCATTTTAGCAAGTAGAGTGTCCACAGGCCCGCTTGGGCCTCTTGTTTTTGTTTTTTTGAAAAGATGGAGGGTGGGTTTGAGCGGCTTCTATTAGGGAGGAGCTCTTATTAGGGGAAGTACGGTACATGATATTCAGCACTTTAAACATACTGTGGGGTAGTACAGCACATGGTATTCAGATTCAGCACTTTAAACATACTGTGGGGAAGTACAGTACATAGTATTCAGCACTTTAAACATACTGTGGGGAAGTACAGTACAAGGTATTCAGCACTTTAAAAATACTGTGGGGAAGTACAATACATGGTATTCAGCACTTTAAACATACTGTGGGGTATGGGGAAGTACAGTACATGGTATTCAGATTCAGCACTTTAAACATACTGTGGGGAAGTACAGTACATGGTATTCAGCACTTTAAACATACTGTGGGGAAGTACAATACATGGTATTCAGCACTTTAAACATACTATGGGGATGTACAATACATGGTATTCAGCACTTTAAACATACTGTGGGGAAGTACAGTACACGGTATTCAGCACTTTAAACATACTGTGGGGAAGTACAGTACATAGTATTCAGCACTTTAAACATACTGTGGGGAAGTACAGTACATGGTATTCAGCACTTTAAACATACTGTGGGGAAGTACAGTACATGGTATTCAGCACTTTAAACATACTGTGGACATGTTTCAGGAAGAGACGGTTATTAGGGGAAGTACAGTACATGATATTCATCACTTTAAACATACTGTGTACATATGTTTCAGGAGGAGACGGCTAAGCGATTGTTGCAGGAGCTTGTGAAATTTAAAGATTGGGACAGTTTTGAACGAAAAGCAAATGAAATTCAACAACAGGAACACAAGTTTCAACTTCCAGATGCGGTCCCTACAAGGAATGTGGGGTTAGCCACTAATATCAGGTATAGTAGTATCAGGTATAGTAGTAAGATAAAACATTGAAATAAAACCTCTTCTATGCTTATTGATTTCAGCTTGCCTGCACTAAATGTAATGTGCTTAAGAGCTATTTGAAATATCTTTGGCTTCATAGTTGTCATTTGGTTGCAACACGGTTTGTCTCAAGCAGTGGTTAAGCTTTACATTTACCTTTGTTTTCTAAGACTTCTTCAGACATAGCCTCTTTGAATTTCATACCCCCGTGACCGAATGGTGTGAGAAAATAAAACGTGAGGCTTGTCCATGCGCCCCACACATATGATACAGAACCTTTTGTAATTCTCACAGGTTTTGACAGATTTTCTTAACCTTACTTGAAGATTCGATATTATTCCAAAACAGTGTATAAGCTAGCCAAATGTGCAGCCATCTTTTGCACAGCTGTTTTTGAAAAATCATGGACCAATTCTTACTTCTCAATATTGTTATGTTTTATATACATTTATAGAAGAAAGATGATGTTTTCACCTTTATATATAAAACTAAATTGCCCCAGGTACACTGACCAGGCGCAAATTGGTTCTTAGCGAGTGTCAGCAAAAAATTATGCACACCCTGTTCGCATATTTGCACACCCTTGATATTCTGCCTTATACAGTCTTGAGTTTCTGCCTAATACACTTTCCAAAATGTACATCATTTCACCGTTAGAAGCAAATGAGTAATATATTTTAGTTATAGCCATTTGTTCCTTTATTAAAAAAAATGTGCATCTACTTCACCCACAGCTTCTGAAGGATTGTCTTGAATCTTTACCAGGATGATTTTGTATCATGCCAAGATGTGCATATCATTTCTGTATTAAAGACTGTAACCTGAGTTATCGCCCTTTTTTGTTAAAAAATAATATTGTGTGTCTTAAATCCTTAAATAGTTTGACAGTTTGTCTTGAAACTACCAGAATGTCTCCGTATCATGTCAATAAATTATTAATTTTATTAAACAAGTATTATCTGAGTCAAGGCCCTTTGTTCTTTGAGTTTATATTAAAATAGCTGGTATCTAACCTTTAAAAATGGAGTAGTCACTTGTAACCCTTGCCTGACGAGCAAATAATGGGTAGTGCTGCGACTGATTGACCAGTGTTAGAATAATGTGACTGGCGGGTGGGGGTATCATGTCTACTACGGCGTGGTATTCCAGTGTGGCAGCACTATAAAGAAACCATTGAGTTCGCTGCTTCAAGTAGACATATCATCACATCACACAACAACACACAGATAAAAGTCCAGACATTGTGCCTATAATCGTCAGGTAGGACGCCTGTCGTAGGTGGAGTGACTATAATCCTTAGAAATACACACACACACTTTTCCACAGATTTTATGGAATGTCTCTTGAAATAGAGTAATACTGGGTAGTATCGGACACCTTCGGGAATTTTCTTATATACGCACCGTTAGAAAAACAATACAAGGATAAACTCGGTTGGAACTAGTATTACGATTCCAATCCAATGTGCTATAATACGAATATGTTCCGCAAATGTATTTTAATCGAGTAAACAAGTGTTTGAAGTAATAAACCATCGGCTGGGGAGTATCGGACAGTCAGCGGGTTGTATCGGACATCAAAAAAGGGTTCATCGGACATGCATTTTTCAACTAATATGATGTCATTTAATGTGTTAATAACAAATAAACATGATTACCAGCTAGGTAGTAGGTATTGTATTAGTAAATGAGAATTATTGCGTCAGAAATACACAGACTACGAGGCTATGAACAAAACATGAATGTTCTTATACAGTTACGATAATTTTAAAATGGCGCAAATGCTTAAAGGTACATATTCAGAGGAAAACACTAAAATGAGCTGTAAATAAACGAGGACAAACAGTACTCCGTAGGGATTCGAAAATAGGGACCCGTGAACGAAAAATTAGGTGAAGGTAATGTGTACCTTCACCTTCTTACCACAAATGTTAGTCCTGAGAAAGGAGTAACATGCTTCCCTTCTATTAACATGCACCTATCGGAAGCCAGTTGTCTTTAAACAAATCGCAAAAAGAAGATAAGCGCATGTTGATCTTCTCTGATCTCAGAATTATAAGGTCATCATCATGGTTCAATACTTTATAAACTATATTCTTATGAAACAGGTGTGCTGCAAGTGCGGCCCATATACATGTACAAGCAGTTAATGCACAAGGGTAAGTTTTTCCCTTAATACATTTAATAAACACCAAGGCCTATTCTACCGTGAAATAGATTTGCCATATTATTTTGAAGTACATGCCTTTTGAATTTAGTAAATTGCAACTGATTTTCTCATGACGCGGGAACAGTTTACAAGCTCTTACGGTAGCTATTTGTTTGTTTCTTTGTGTGCGTTTTTTTTCCCTACAGCGAAACCGTTGTGTACAATGAGTTAGTCCCAGATTAACATCCATCATTATGTGAATTACCAAAGGCCCGTGAATTGATGTAATTTAGGGTTTAGTTAGAATTAAAGGATAGTACATTTTACTTATTTTAGAAACGTAGCGGTCTACATTTTACAAGCAGCGATCGTTGTTATGCACCGCGACATGTGCGATCATGTTTATACGACCGCGCACTGTGACGATCCGTTACTTATCGTTTCTGGTAAAGTAGCGAGGGAAAAGTTAATATTGTAAATATTATTTAGATCTAGATCTTCATCGCTAATTTATTAGATCTAGAAACGATACGGTTATTATTTTCCAGGCAAAAATACCCGCGCATCTCTATTCAACACTCTTCATTAATGTCATAGTCTCAGGTGAGATTTCTGTCCGATACAACCCAATGCGAAGTTTCAGTTACTTTTTACACATGGGGTTTATCGGACACTTGTTTTTTCTATCTTTTGATATTTTCCCTCTGAAATTGAAAATATTTTGCATTTACATTTCTTTTTTAATTATTAAATAAACAAAAGAACACGAATTGAAAAGAATTTCATATTCACGATCCTTTAATTTCTAGTTGTGAAACCGATGTTTAAAATTCCCGCGCTTTCTTAGTTTTCAGTCAGATAACGAAAGGGTGATCTCTACTACAATCTGGTCCACAACCAATCAAAACAGTCAATACATTTCGTCACTTGTGCTTACGTATTTTCGTTTATGTAGGACAGAATTGTAAACAGACAGGAATAGCAATGCAGTTACAGTAGTATTGCGTTTATTAGAGCTATAAATACAGATCTTTTGAACTGTCCGAAGAACCCCGGCTGTCCGATATTACCCAGTATTACTCTAGTGTCATACAAAGATGCACATATTGTTTTGGTGTTATTTTTAAATAGGTATTACTTGAGTCATGGCTCTTTGTGACTTTTCTATTCAAATATCATGAGCATTTTGACTTCCTGCTTTAACATTTTTGACAAATTGTTCTTACAGGATGATTCATTTGTATATGGTTATAATTATGTAAATTTTACATTTCAGTGGATGTCCTCAAGAATTTCAGGCATTTCATACAAGTGGTAATGACAACGCCTGTCTTTACCAGAGCATAAGCAAGTTGATAAACGATACTGAAGACTACCAAGTACGCCTAAGGCTGGCTGCTGTTCTGTATGCAGCTACTAATGTTATCAAATTTATCAAAAAAGTAAGTAACATGTAAGATTTACTGGCATGATACATTTATCTCCATCATATTGGGGTGGCCCAGTAGATAGTACTATCGGCTCTGAATCTAGAGACCACAGGTTCAACCTTACTAGCACCACTGGGTTACTGCAGTTACTCTTAGCCATATCTGTCGGATGAGGACGTATACTGGAATGTCGAGCGTACTAGAGTCTGAGGAATCTATTTAAGAGCAAGAGTAGGTCATGGTTCCTAATATTTCGAGCCTTCTCTGACCTTACCAGCCCTTTTTTACGATTTTGATATTTTATCTGGCTGTGTACGGTCAGAGCAGTTCCTGGGTATCTCCCCTCTCCCGTGGGAGGGGAGCTACCCTCTTGGTTTTAAGCAAATGTATCTAAGAAAGTGTGCATTGAATTAACATTTCAAGCATCTAAAGTGATTAATAATATATTTAGCTCTACTGATCAGAGATCAGCAGAGCTTATGCCGTGGTGCGGCGTCCGTCTGTCCGTCTGTCTGTAAACTTTTTTTTGTAGCGACTTCTTCTCTGAAACTACTGAATGGATTTTCATGAAACTTTACAGAAATGTTGCATATGAAATCTAGTTGATCCTAGCAAAAATTCATGTTGATGTGAAATCCAAGATGGCCACCAGATCTAAAAATAGGTTTTTAAAAAACAAGTTTGTAGCGACTTCTTCATGAAAACTATAAGTGATATTGATATGGGACTTTTTCTAAAATGATCAGCATGACATGATGTTGGTCCTTGTCGAAAATCGTTTTGATTCGACGTTAAACATGGCTGCCAGCGGCCATCTTTGTTTACATAGAGTTATATAATGAAAACTTGTAGCAAACTTGACTGATTTTCATGAAACTTTACAGAAATGTTGCTCTTGATGTCTAATTGATCCCAGCAAAATTTCAGGTCGGCCGGAAATTCAAGATGGCCGCCACGGCTAAAAATAAATTTTCAAAATACAAGTTTGTAGCGACTACTTCTTGAAAACTATAAGTGATATTGATATGGGACTTTTTCTAAAATGATCAGCATGATATGATGGTTATAAGAGTCAAACATTATTTTGATTCGACGTTAAACACGGCTGGCAGTGGCCACCTTTGTTTACATAGAGTTATATGATGAAAACTTGTAGCGACTACTCCTCTGAAACTACTTGACGGATTTTCATGAACCTTCACAGGAATGTTGCTCTTGATGTCTAATTGATCCTAGCAAAATTTCAGGTCGGCCGGAAATTCAAGATTGCTGCCCTGGCTAAAAATAGATTTTCAAAATACAAGTTTGTAGCGACTACTACTTGAAAACTATAAGTGATATTGATATGGGACTTTTTGTAAAATGATCAGCATGACATGATGTTGGTCCTTGTCAAAAATTGTTTTGATTCAACGTTAAACATGGCTGCCAGCAGCCATCTTTGTTTACATAGAGTTATATAGTAAAAACTTGTAGCGACTAATCCTTTGAAACTACTTGGCAGATTTTCATGAAACTTTACAGGAATGTTGCTCTTAATGTTTAATTGATCCTAGCAAAATTTCAGATCGGCCAGAAATTCAAGATGGCCACCACAGCTAAAATTAGATTTTTTTAAAAAGAAGTTTGTAGCGACTACGTCTTGAAAACTATAAGTGATATTGATATGGGACTTTTTCTAAAATGATCAGCATGACATGATGGTTATCAGAGTCAAACATTATTTTGATTCGACGTTAAACATGGCTGTCAGCGGCCATCTTTGTTTACCTAGAGTTATTTAATGAAAACTTGTAGCGTCTATTCCTGTGAAACTACTTAACGGATTTTCATGAACCTTCACAGGAATGTTGCTCTTGATGTCTAATTGATCCTAGCAAAATTTCAGGTCGGCCGGAAATTCAAGATGGCCGCCACGGCTAAAAATAATTTTTCAAAAAACTAAGTCTGTAGCGACTACTTCCTGAAATCAAAATCAATCAGTAGAGCTTCAAGGTCATTGACCTCTTGTTATTTACCTATTTGAACCAAACTGTTATATTAATCTTAATAAAGTTGTAACGGTCAACCCTTTTCAGACGAAGTTAAAAAATATTAAATTTCCGACATTTGTTATTATTCAGGTCATTTGTTATTATTCAGGTCAAGTGTCACGTGATCGTGATCAGTACTCAGGTGATCGATTTAGGGTCATCTTGGCCCTCTTGTTTCATTTTATACTCCATTATTTGGATATTAATATTTTAATTTGAACTCAATCATTTACATAATATAAAACAATTTAGATTAAATTCAGATACACAGATGAAATATCAATAAAAAAAATGAAATGAGGCCACAATAAAAATACCCCCTTGGCCTACTTCCAATGAAATGTAGGTCACATCCGGTCGCGCTACGACATCCCTTTTTTTTTTACAGCAACTACTCTGAAACTACTGGATGGATTTTCATGAAACTTTACAGGAATGTTGCCCCTGATATCTAGTTGATCCTAGTAAAAATTCACGTTGATGTGAAATCCAAGATGGCCACCAAAGCTAAAATTAGATTTTTTAAAACAAGCTTGTAGCGACCACTTCTTAAAAACTATAAGTGATATTGATATGGGACTTTTTCTAAAATGATCAGCATGACATGATGTTGATCCTTGTCGAAAATCTTTTTGATCCGACGTAAGTAAAATAAGAATACCGCGCCAAAATAGGAACCAATTTGAAACTATCCAAATTTGAAATTGCCGGTTATATGGTGTGTTGATGGATTTTAATAAAATTTAACAGGAATGTTACTGTTAATGTTACTGTTGATGTCTAGTAGATCCAAAGTAAAAAAAATATTGTTGGCAGGAAATTCAACATGAAATTCCCCTCAAAATCTAATTGGTATTGATTTGGAACCTTTATCAAAGTGACTGTCATGGCAAGTAGTTGGTCCTAGACAAATTAAATTTTGATTCAAATTCAAACATGGCCGCCAGCAGCCGTCTTTTTAGCTCTACTGATCAAAGATCAGCAGAGCTTATGCCATGGTGCGGCGTCCGGCCGTAAACTTTTTATGTTGCGACTACTCTGAAACTACTGAATGGATTTTCATGAAACTTTACAGAAATGTTGCCCATGAAGTCCAGTTGATCCTAGCAAAAATTCATGTTGATGTGAAATCCAAGATGGCCACCAAATCTAAAAATAGATTTTTAAAAAACAAGTTTGCAGCGACTACTTCTTGAAAACTCTAAGTGATATTGATATGGGACTTTTTCTAAAATGATCAGCATGACATGATGTTGGTCCTTGTCAAAAATCGTGTTGATTTGACGTTAAACATGGCTGCCAGCGGCCATCTTTGTTTACATAGAGTTATTTAGTAAAAAGTTGTAGCGACTACATCTCTGAAATTACTCAACGGATTTCCATGAAATTCACAGGAATGTTGCTCTTGATGTCTAAATGATCCTAGCAACATTTCAGGTTGGTCGGAAATTCAAGATGGCCGCCACAGCTAAAAATAGATTTTCAAAAAACAGGTTTGTAGCGAGTACTTCTTGAAAACTATAAGTGATATTGATATAGGACTTTTTCTAAAATGATCAGTATGGAATGATGTTGATCCTTTTTCGAAAATCTTTTTGATGCGACGTTAAATATGGTCGCAAGCGGCCATCTTTGTTTCCACAGAGTTATATAATAAAAACTTGTAGCAACTCACCTCTGAAACTACTTGACGGATTTTCATGAAACTTTACAGGAATGTTGGTCTTGATGTCTTATTGATCCTAGCAAAATTTCAGGTCGGCCAGAAATTCAAGATGGCCGCCACGGCTAAAAATAGATCTTCTAAAAACAAGTTTGTAGCGACTACTTCTTGAAAACTGTAAGTGATATTGATAAGGGACTTTTTCAAAATGATCATTGTGACATGATGTTGATTCTTGTAGAAAATTATCTTGATTCGACTTTAAAAATGGCTGCCAGCAGCCATCTTTTTTTACATAGTTATATAATGAAAACTTGTAGCGACTACTCCTCTGAAACTACTTGACAGATTTTCATGAAACTTCACACGAATGTTGCTCTTGATGTCTAATTGATCCTAGCAAAACTTCAGGTCGGCCTGAAATTCAAGGTTGCCGCCACGGCTAAAAAAAGATTTAAAAAAAAAAAGTTTGTAGCAACTACTTCTTGAAAACTGTAAGTGATATTGATAGGGGACTTTTTCTAAAATGATCAGCATGACATGATGTTGGTCCTTGTCGAAAATCGTTTTGATTCGATGTTAAACATGGCTGTCAGCGGCCATCTTTGTTTACATAGAGTTATCTAGTAAAAACTTGTAGTGACTACTCCTCTGTAACTACTCGACGGATTTTCATGAAACTTCACAGGAATGTTGCTCTTGATGTCTTATTGATCCTAGAAAAATTTCAGGTCGGCCGGAAATTCAAGATGGCCACCATGGCTAAAAATAGATTTTCAAAATACAAGACTACATCTTGAAAACTATAATTGATATTGTTATGGGACTTGTTCTAATATTTATCAGTATGACATGATGTTGATCCTTGTCAAAAATATTTTTGATTCGATGTTAAACATGGCTGTTAGTGGCCATCTTTGTTTACATAGAGTTATATAATGAAAACTTGTAGCGACTACTCCTCTGAAACTACTTGACGGATTTTCATGAAACTTCACAGGAATGTTGCTCTTGATGTCTAGTTGATCCTAGCACAATTTCAGGTCAGCCATGAAATGTTGTTGATCCTTGTTGTTGATCCTTGTCAAAAATTATTTTGATTGGACATTAAACATGGCTGCCAGTGGCCATCTTTGTTTGCATAGAGTTATCTAGTAAAAACTTGTAGCGACTACTCCTCTGTAACTACTCGACGGATTTTCATGGTACTTCACAGGAATGCTGATCTAGCTATCAAAAACCTATCAGTAGAGCTTCAAGGTCATTGACCTCTTGTTTTTACATAGACAGTGTTTTCATTAAAGACCGGTCGTTGGCCACATTAACCTATTCAGGTGAGATTTGGAGTGGCTCAAATCTCTAAAAGTTTTTGAAAAAAAGAACCTAAGCCCTCTTGCAGCACTTCACCTCTGCGGCGTTTGATTACCATGCCTAAGGCGTCTTAGGATGCCTGCTAAAATTAGCTTTACGCCTGCTACACGAATAAGTAAAGAAAACCCTGCATAGAGTTATATAGGAGGTGTTCGAAAAACAGCCAAATCGGATTAGTAACACCGGAGTTACGGCCCTTGGTTAAAAATGTTATATTTGGCCTCATTAAAGCTACAGAGTCCCTATATCAATCGATTTCTTCTTTGTAGGCGTGTCTTTATTTGTAACTTCATGTTCACCAGCTCATGTCGAAATCGGGTATTTAAGCGAGCAAATATAGTGAAGGAAATCATTTACTGTATATATATCGACCAATGCACATCGTACCTATACACAGGTAGCAGTATTTTTTACAAAAATAAAAAGTTAGCTTCTTTCGGGGCTCGAACACACGATCTTCTGATTTCAAGTCCTGTGCTCTATCCCCTGATCTACGACGCTACTTGAGAAAACAGTATACTAACTACCATATATTATGAGCCAAAATAACTTAACATATTTGAACGCAACTAAAGATGGATCAATAAATATGCAGTCCATATTGTCGCACGTGTAAATTAACATTGCCTGGTTTAATACTGTATCTTATCAATATGAAACTAATACTTCGCCTCAAATCAACCATATCTCGACTTGTTCTTTAGCGCTTGATGAGTTTGTGCGCGCGCTTTGTGTACGTAATGCCTATTTAGTGTTAAAAATGCTACAAAATACCAATAAAGAGCAGTGGTCTAGAGGTTCAGCGTACATCTTTCAAATCTTACAAGTGCAAGGCTGTGGTTCAAATCCTGTTCCGGGCAACTATTTTGTTATCACATATATTCTGGAGCCGTATATTTATCGATGTTACCTGTACGGAGGCTAAATAAAAATATAAAATTTTACGTATCGATTTCTCCTTATATACCGACTTTTGGGGTGTTTGTCGGTTTGAAACTACTTCACACGTGACTCATTCATATTCATGAGTTATTACCAGTTAAAATAGGGACTGTACAGCTTTAAGATGATAGGGCCTTCAATTGGCCAGATTTCAATGAAATTTGCAGTACCAAATCTAGTTGTGCATGTCATCACCGTGTTCCAGTTGAACGATTTGTGGCGAATTTATGGGCCTTTAAAGCTTTTAATACACAAACTTTGTCTCGACTAATTTTCCTGATCCCCTGGCCGGATTTCTGTTATGCAGACTGCAACTTCAAGCTGTTCGGCTATTTCCCCATAATCTCTGCAACATTTCAGAACGTCATTTTGTGTGTCCGTGGCACTGCAATGGGTACAGTCACACCTGTAATTAATCACACCTGTAATGAAAGAAACACTAATCTTTGCAGACCGGGCCCGCAGGTTTGGCAAAATTATATTTTAAAAAGTACTGTTTTCAAATTGAAAATGTTTTAGACAGACCCATAAAAGAAATTAATAGCAAGCATTTGATGACGGTGACCAGAATTCACTTATATCAGGTCACTTTTTAAAAAAAATATGAAGGTATTTTATCACCAAAAATCAAACACATTGACACATATTCAGGCAATAAACAATAACAAAATGGGCGATGCATCATGATGTTAGTGGGGAGCAATCGATTGTGACCGCAGACATATAGGTCTGTGTTGTCACCAAGACAATTTCGTTGTTAAAAGCGCTATCTAGATATTGCGATTCGGCTCGTTTTCATCCATGTTATCAGTTATTAAAACCCTACTGTCTAGCAAAACATATAAACCTTGACAATATGTCGGCAATAAACAAGAACTAAATGTGCAATGCATCGTCACCTTGATGCATGATTGGGGTACGACAGTCGTCAAACATTTTCATTTGTTGATGCAGAAAAGACGGCATAATTTTACTTACTCACGTTCGTGTCATTCTTAAATGGATTATCAAACAATACGATGAATACCAGATGTGGTTATAATATATCCGTCCGTAAACATTTTTTTGAAGCAATTCCTCTGAAACTACTGGATGGATTTTCATGAAACTTTACAGAAATGTTGCCCATGAAGTCTAGTTGATCCTAGCAAACATTCATGTTGATATGAAATCCAAGATGGCCATCAAAGCTAAAAACTGATTTTTAAAAAACAAGTTTGTAGCGACTACTTCATGAAAACTGAGAGTAATATTGATATGGGACTTTTTCTAAAATGATCAGCATGACATGATGTTGGTCCTTGTTGAAAATCGTTTTGATTCGACGTTAAACATGGCTGCCAGCGGCCATCTTTGTTTACATGAAGTTATATAGGAAAAATTTGTAGCGAGTACTCCTCTGAAACTACTTGATGGATTTTCATGAAACTTCACAGGAATGTTGCTCTTGATGTCTAATTGATCCTAGCAAAACTTCTGGTCGGCCTGAAATTTAAGATGGCCGTTAAAAAACAAGTTCGTATCTACTACTTCTTGAAAACTATAAGTGATATCGATATGGGATTTTTTCTAAAATTATCAGCATGACATGTTGTTGATCCTTGTTGTTGATCCTTGTCAAAAATTATTTTGATTGGACATTAAACATGGCTGCCAGTGGCCATCTTTGTTTACATAGAGTTATATAATAAAAACTTGTAGTGACTACTCCTCTGAAACTACGTGACGGATTTTCATGAAACTTCACAGGAATGTTGCTCTTGATGTCTTATTGATCCTAGCAAAAGTTCAGATTGGCCGGAAATTTAAGATGGCCGCCACAGCTTAAAATAGATTTTAGTACGACTATTCGAAGAATAAGAGAGCTTAATATGTAATCACCCCGGCGTCGGCGTCCCACATCAAGGTTTGCGTGTAAGCTGTGTTTACAAGTCTATATCTCTTACATTTCTTATCCTAGCACAACGACATTTGGCCATGGGCTTCCTTATAGCATTATCTTAAGGGCTGCATAAGCAATTTTGGTCGCTGTAACCCATGGGCTCCCATGGAACCCAAATTATGATAGCCCATAAAATGTGTCCCATTTCACATCAAATTTTGCGTGTAATCTGTGTTTACAAGTCTATATCTCTTACAATTCTTACCCTAGCACAACCAAATTTGGCCCTTAGCTTCCTTATAGCATTATCTTAAAGCAGAAATTTGTCTTAAATCAACAAATCCGCTTTTGATATGTTTTTAAGTATTAAATATGATTATAAATACGATTTTTACTATGCCATTGATGAATGTTCAGTGAAAATATGTTTTTAAAAGATAAAAATCGAACAGGCGAACAGGCATTGTAAAAAATCGAAAAAAATCTAAGGGGAAAAACTCTTGCGCGAATTACCGGAAGTGACGTCATTGGGAACAAACTATTTTTTGTTTACATTGGGACTGAACGCAAAACAGTATACCTTGTGTGAAAATGTGAGATTTAAGCGATCATGATACTGAGTCAGGGGAAATGCCCGTGATAAGACGGTTACACAATGTGCAACCTTACGATTTTGAGCCAGAATACGTGTCTGAGGACGAAAATACATCGGATTCATCAACTGATGATGAAGTCGAATGGGTGCAGGTGCAAATGGAGAGCTTGTAAAGACTATCGTGTCATGTCATTCGTTACGTTCAGCGGTTCATTACACTATTCACTAATCTAACAAAATAGTGTATTTATACACTGACAGCAACAACAAACAAAAAACTTCGTAAACATTGTTTTCATCGAAATCTGACAGTAAGTCACCCGCAACACTGCAATATCTTGGTACATACACAATAACCGCGAAATGTAGTATATTCCGAATGAATGGACCTGGTCTAAATACGAGCGTCAGAATTTTTTGCCGATAAGTAGACATGGAACAAATATATTTATTAGATATTATCCATAATTGATAAAAAATGATTAAAAACAATAATAAATGAAACAGCATATAATTTCGGCACCATAATTTCTATAGTATTATATATTTGCCATAAGTCGCCATCAAAACACAAACACTCTAGGAGCGGTGTTTGCAATATGACACGCTCTCTAGTATCCACTGCCCCCAAATATTAATACAGACTAATCAAATACTGTCGGTGCACTATTGAAGTACAGCCTAATTAGGGTACATACGTCGGTATATCACAAAAGCACGCACCATTTAGGGAAACCTAGTTTTATGATATATTTCCTGTTTATTGCAATTACTTGAGCGGTGTAATACCGCCGAGGGCAGACGCGTATTGCACAAGACGGATATATCACATGATATGCGAGCTCTAATTGTCGTGCACAAAGACAGAAAAATACTATAATTTAAATAATATAGCCAAATGTATTATGAGCACGATATAGACAGTTAGTAAGTATACTTACTCATGTATACTTACTCCTGATATACAGATCGAAAAACAGACCAAACATCAAATTACCATAATATAAAGTATATTATTCTATTATACTTGTTTTACTTATTGCATGAGCTAAGAGGCATTATTGTTGTTGCTTTGCCATAAAACATTACTGAATTAATATAAAAGCTAGTAATATTATTAATTTTCTGCCTTGTAATAGATATTCATGAATGTTTTATTTTTTTTTTTCAAATCCATAGACCTATATATGTTGATAATATATATTTATAACACTATTGGCAGAAGGGATGTATAATTTAAAATTATTAAAATTAAAAATTGGAAACAATTGAATTGAATTGAATGTTGTTTAACCGCTCATCAACACAGTATAGGTTATTTAGAGCCACCCCAGAGAGAGGGGAAGGATACATAGAATCCGGGAATCTGCCCTACTCTTATTATCGAATAGATTCCTATGGTTCTTTAACGTGCTCGAGGGATAGACCGATACACGGGACCGGCCGGTTTACGTCCCCATCCGACGGACGAGAAAGACACAGTGTTTA